>PVKA01001655.1:0-64470 GCA_004027165.1 Ctenomys sociabilis
TGTGTGTGTGTGTTTAGTACTGGGAATCAGACTAAGGCACCGAGAATAATTTGGGATGCCCCCTCCTTGTCATTACTGCCCAGAGTTGCTTTTGCTGTTCTAGGTCTCTTCTGGTTCCAAATGAATTTTAGGACTCTGGTCCTACAAGGTATGCTATTGGCATTTTGGTTATAATTCCATTAAATTGTATAGCATTTTCAAAATATGGCCATTTTCACTGTATTGACTCCACTGAAGTCAATGTCATTTTCCAAAATTCCATTTTCTGAGACTTCTTGAATCTCTTCTTTTCAGAATACTGTAGTTTTCAATACAAAGAAGGGCTTTTCCTTCCTACACTGGATTGGTTCCTAAGTATTTTATTTTTTGATGCTAATGTGATGTGTGTGGTGTTCTTAATTTCTCTCTCAGTGGGATTGCTGTATGTGCACAAGAGTATTATTGGTTTTTGAGTGTTGTCATTGCTAGGCTACTGAATTTGGTTATTAAATATAGTTATCTTTTGGTGCACTTTTGGGCTCACTGATATAGAGTATCATGTCATCTGCAAATAATCAAATTTATTTATTTTATGTATTTAGTGCAGGGCCTACAGGGTCTCACTACACAGATTGGACTCACAGTGATCCTCCTGTTTTTCAGCCTCCCAAGTGCTGAGATTACAGGTGTGTACCACCACACCCTGTCTCATTCACAGTCTCAGCATGCCCCTGGGGTGGGGCTAGCATAGAGGCCCGGGATTGAACTCTGGGCCCCTGCGTATGCCTAAGCAGGCACTTTAATCCACTAAGCTACCTGGCCAGCCCTTGCAAATAATCAAATTTAGTTTCTCCTTTCCTATTCTTATACTTTTTCCAGCAATGGGCAAGAATGGCTTAGACTATACGGCATGGACAAAGGGGTCTGTAGCATTTGTCTGGCAAGAAGCGCAGTGCTATCCTTTTCAATCATCAGACTGCATATTCTTTTTTTTTTTTTTTTTTTGGTACCAGGGATTGAACTCAGGGCCTTGCACTTGCCAGGCAAGCATTTATTCTATTGATCTATCTCCCATCCAAGCACTAATCAGGCCCGACCCTGCTTAGCTTCAGAGACCAGACGAGATCCAGCATGGTCAGGGTGGTAGGGCTCTAGACTCTACTGAGCTATCTCCCTGGCCCTAGACCACATATTCTTCTTTGAACTGCAATTAGGTTTAAATAACTGATGGAAGCCACAAAAACCCTTTAACCTTTTCTTTTAAAGCTAAACTTCACAAAATTTAAAGCATTATCCGCAGACATTAACAGTAGAGGTTGACTGTGTTCCTCTTGGGGTGTTGTAAGTCTGCACAACACATCATTCCCTTCCTGTCCCAGGCTCCATCCGTTGGCTCCCTTTGTTTTTGCGAAATTTCTATCCCTCCCCCCACAATCATGGGATTGTCATATAAGAGAAACCCTGTGAGAATTAAAGCTGGGCATCTGATTTATTTAGCTTAACGTTATGGTCTTGAGGTGCAACCATTTTCCCGCAAATGACTCAGATTTAAACTCAGTTCTCAGCATTTTCTGGGGAAACTGCACATGTTTTGAGTCCCGAAGAACAGCAGAGGGCGCCACAATCACAAGCAAAACAATCAGAACCCTTGGCATCAAATTCAGGGCTAGGCCCTCTTTGGTAATGCATCTGAAAAAAAAAAAAAAAATGAGCCACAGTCAGGTGGGAGCGACACATTCCCAATGTGTACTTGAGACCCTACCAAGGAACGCGGGCCGTGTCACCTCAGCATTCACTCCTAGATGAAGGACTGCGTCTTGGCCTTAGGCATTTCTGGACCATTAACTCGTTTGGGATGCAGCATTCGGCACAGGGGTCACGCTGGAGAGCGTGTATGGAAAGCAGTACAAAAGAAAGAAGATGGGTTTTGATGCATAAGGATTCACAGCCGGTGAAGACGGGTGCGGCTTGGAGCCCAGAACCCTTGGGTGGTGTTCTCGGACCTCTGAGATGGTCTCCTGTGAGCTACGCAGCCCCTTCTTGTCACCAGAGGGTGGTTACCTGCCTAAGATGGATGGGACTCACAGGAGGGCTGGTGTACGGTGACTGTGGGTGCGGCCTTTATGCCTCAACCGAGTCAGGGAACTTGGGAAACCTCCAACGACAACGTGACTGAATTTCATTGGTGGATATCAGATTTAGGAGTCTAATGAGAGTCTAGAGATGATGATTAAGAATTTATAATCCTAATGCATTAATTCTATGTATCATTACATTAAACTGCAGCAAGTCTGATTTCCTTCCAGGAAATAAGTATGGGATTACATATACTTTTGAGACACAAGCCCATTATTTTCAAATGGCAGGTTATGAGGATTATGATGAACTCAGAGATCTGTTATTGAAAGTAATAACTATAATTGTTGAAATAAGTACAAGAATGATTAAAGAATTTGCTAATGGTTACTCCCCTGACACACACCGGATGCGGTGCAGTGTCTGATTACTGTATACATGTGACTGTCCCTTCACGTGCACGCACAGATGCCCACCCAGACACGCACGTTTAGGGGTGGAACAGGAGTGGCTTCCACAGTAGCAGGCATCCTTCCTGAGAAGGCACTTCAATGGTGCTACTTAGCACACAAAATAATGGAGAGGTTTCGGGTGCTGAACCTCTCAGATTTGAGCCGAGCTTCACACTGACCAGCTCCAGAGCCTGGAGAAACTTACTGCGTTTCAGAGGCTGCCTCTCAGGTAGTCCATGGACATGCAGTGTCCTCTCCAGCATCATCAGGAGGCATATTAGGAACAGAGAATCTTAGGCTCTGCTGGAACTCCAGTGGTGGAACCCAAAGTTACTTTAGCACCCCATCTGGCTGGCTTTCAGTGTACTCTAACAACCCGGAAGCCTTGCTCTATGCCTACATAGCTCAGCTTCTTCCCTGGTCAAGGGGGCAAATAATGATATTATGAAAAATACACAAGCCAGCATACACCTACAATAACCAGTGCAGCTTGCATTGCTAGCCAACCTGCAAAAATGGCCCAATATCACTATATAAGCTTTACAACGTATGGAAAACGGTATGTGACTGAAATACTCATCTACTCAGAAACAGGAAACAGGAGTGCTATTTTTCAGAGTGCAACAGAAAAAAAAACAAAACAGTAGACTAGCTAGTGAAGGGAGACACTGCC
The DNA here is from genome assembly GCA_004027165.1 of Ctenomys sociabilis. Classification (NCBI taxonomy): domain Eukaryota; kingdom Metazoa; phylum Chordata; class Mammalia; order Rodentia; family Ctenomyidae; genus Ctenomys; species Ctenomys sociabilis. Next base: position 3,181 of record PVKA01001655.1, read on the forward strand.
TTAACAGAGGGCCTTCAGGAGTTGCTGGGCATGAAGGGCCAGCAGAGCTGCTTCAGGAAAGCAGCCCTGCCACCTCCACTGTGGGAGTCTACACTCTCTGCCCTTCCTTCTCCAGGACGTTGTTTCCTTGAAGGCTGGTTCGCTCCAGCTTCATATGGGTTTACAGAGGCAGTAAGAGGTGCTTGGTCTGTGATGTCTGCCCTTCCTGCCTGCTCTGAGGGGAGGCTACTGGGGCCTGCAGGTCTTTGTAAGTGAGAAATCACAGTTGCCAGCTCAGGCAGGTTCTTGTCAGATGAGGCACCCAGGGATGCTCTCAGGCATTCTAGGCTCGGCCTCCTGGCTGCTCAGAAAAGCCAGTCCATTCTGTCCTATGAAAGGCAGTAGCTTGGTGGCTGTCTCAGTTACTCTTTTCTCTTTGCTGGGACAAATACTCAACACTCAAAATGAAGGAAAGAAGTTTTCTTCAGGTTACTGGAGGTTTCAGTGCACACTCAGCTGGCTCCAAGGCAGGGGGGCACAAGGCAGAGGGCAGCTTTTCAGGGTGGCAGCAAAGAGCCGAGAACAAAGAAGTGGTGGCAGCTCAGGCAGCTAACAAACATCTCCCCTCCTTGCACTGTAATGCAAATTACCCACCCAGGGTGAGGGTGTAGCACACACACCCACCGTCCCAGCTTTGGATCAAGAATTGATTACCAAGTCCAGCAGCCAAGCTGTGCCCTGACTGCTTGAGGCTTTGGGGGTCACCTAAACACAAACCGTAACAGTGGCTAAGAGAAAGAGCTCTTAACTTCTCTGTTAAGGTCTGGGAAGTGTTCAGGCCTATATTTCCAAGTGTGTGAAACAAAAGTAGTGGTGTTGTTGTTGGTGGTGGTGGAGGTAGTGATGTAACTTTCTTCACAAAGCTTTGATAAGAGGGAAAATGGCAGCCACCTACAAAGTGCACAGTGCACCTTCAGTGTAGTTAAATTATTGTCACAGCTAGTAATATGGTGTTTTTGAGAGGTAAGTAAACTGCCCAGCATCCCATACAAGCAATGGGGATGGAATCTCAGCCCAGAGCATCTGATTCCAGCACCACTGCTCTCGTCCTGTCCAGCACTTGCTTGCGAGCTGTTATATTAAACCAGCCTGAGGTTGGTCTGCCTTGAGGTTGGTCTACATGAAATGTAATTTACACACAATGATGAAATTAAGAAGAAATCTTCAGAACAGGAAGATTGGTGCTAATAGTCAAGAAACTGTTTTAGGGGAAAATTATTTCATTGGTAATATAAGCAAAATTATTATTTTAATTAGCAATACTGCCAACAATTTCAAACTTTTGGGAATTCACAATGGAACTGTCCACTAGAGAAACCACTAATGGAGGACCTACCCTGTGTTAGGCTCTGTTAAGTACAATGTGGAGGGGAGGTAAGGATTTTAGCTAGCAGGGAAATGAGACCCCAAGGGCCAGTGCTCACTTCTATCTTAGCACTTCCCACCCCAATCTGATTGCCTCAGGTTCTCAGGAGGGCAGGAGAGATAGGGGAAGCATCTGTATTTGCCAAAGCTTTCTTAAGTAATGTGAACGGAAGACCTGCGTTCAAAACATTTTAGGGAAGTAAAGCTGCCTGTGCCCTGACCCACACCCAGGTCTCGGGGCTTATTCTCGGTATAAGCCTGTGTAGGGTCAGGTGACTCCTTTCGTTAGCCAATCATTGACCCTGAGGTAAAATATCCAGCTCCACTTGCAGTCAAAAAAAGCATAAGTTACGAGAAAATGTGGTTTTGAATATGGACCAATAGAAATTGGCTCCTATAGCACAGACCCACAAGTGTCCAGGAGACTAGGAGGGCAAGGTCGTTGGGTCAGGGCCCGATAGCATGCCTGAGCGGGAAGGGGAGGGGTGGAGGAGGACGGGGAAGAAGAGAGGAAGGAGGAAAGGAAAGACTGAGGGGAAGCGGAAACTGAAGGGGGAGAAGATGCCGGAGTTCCCATGACTAGGCCTAAAGAGGTGCAGACGAGCGAAGATGGGCCGGGGAAAGCGGCTGCGCGCTCTCTGGAGGAGAAGGGAGGGGGCTCAGAACCCGGCGCTTGGGGGTGGGAGCAGCCTCCCAGGGGAGAGGTGTGTCGCCTGGGGACAGCACTGGAGAAGTAGTGAGGACACAGGGCAGGGGCAGGCGCGGGGCGGGTGAGTGAACCCCCGGAAGGCCGAGGCAGCCGCCCCAGGCCGTGCATTCCTCTCGGAAGTGCATCTGCGGCCGGTTCCTGCACGCGCGCGCAGCATAGACCCCTGTCATTTTCACCCTATTCTGTTACCACCCCGGCCTCGTCTTTCGGGGTCTTCCAATGTATACGATATATCCTGCTAATTGTTTCTAATAGCAAAGTAAATGTGAGGGTTCTCTAGATGCCAGGCTTAGAGTTCAGCTCAAAGGCAGACTTCATATTCCTGCATTCACACATGATATAAAAATAATTCAGATGTTCATTTTTCTGATGGACAGACCTGGTCTGTATCCAAGCTGAAGCAACATGGCATCCAGCTTTCCCTCCAGATTTTGTTCTGAAGAAGAGGAGACCTCTAGGGAGCGCTTTTGCCACAGGGTGGTTCTGCATCCTCCTCAGCGCCGCCCAGAGGTGAGCGTGAGCGCTCGCATCCTGGAGGGGCGACGGCTCTCCTGGGGGTTTTCTGTCCAGCCTAGGAGGGACAGGCATGGTGGCCACAGCTGGGCTGGTTACGTTGCTAATGAAAGCTCCTTAATTGGCAATCGGAGTGATACTAAATTCACTGTTACTGTGGCTTTTATTAAGATGGTTTTAAGAGGGTACCTGATACTAAGAAACATGTTAGAAACATTTGTTGGAAATATTTTCTCCTCCACTGGTCTTTGTTTTACAAATCTGCATTCAAAGTGCAAGGGAAAAAGGTACTATTTCACTTTGTCTCTAGTTTTTTAAACGTGCTGAGGTCACTCTTGGAATATAGTACACAAACGCTTCGTAGAAATCACACAGCGATCGTGTAATAGGAGTTTTTCAAATTTTAGTTCCTTTTTCCAAGCATCCAGATGTTTGGCCTGTCCTAGGGTGTCCAGATGACTGATTACACTGATTCCATTTTCCTACAGCTACAAGATTTTATGGAGCCACGGCCTCTTAGTTGTAAGAGTGTAATTAGAAATCAAAATTATTTTTCTGTCCTGAAGCAAAAGGCGTGCAGGCCAGCCCCGCCACTTCACAGGCCGTCCTGCTGCCTCCAAGCTACAAGGTGTGGAGCCTCCTGGACGGCATGCTGCGTGGCGTGTCTCAGTGGCACCTCGGGTCAGGTCCTCCCCGCCCCTCATCTCACTGGCTTCCCCTTGTGTTCTGGAAGATAAAGTCATATCTTATGGACTTGAATGCTAAGTAATTTCAGAAAATGCATAAAGGACTGGGCCATTCCTCAGGTGGGCTTTAGGAGATCGGTATTTAGGAGGCCACTGGGTGAGCGGCTCTGTACCTTGCAAACCATTATGGATTTGGTGCACAGAATAACTATTTCAGATGCACAGGTAAATAAGCACCTGGTATGTTCCTCACAGTTCACATTTTTTTTACATCACTTTTTTTCTTTTTTAAATGTATTTGGTACTGCATCTCACTCCATAGCTCAAACTCATAGTGATCCTCCTGTCTCAGCCTCTCCCATGCTGGAATTACAGGCCTGGGCAGGTGTGGCTGATAGTGCAGGGAATCGAACCCCAGTCCCTGCTCTTGCCTAGGTAGGCACTTAGCATGACTCCATTTTTTAAGAGAACAAAAAATATTTTAAAAAATTAGAAATGATACAGAATTCCAATAAACAAAAGGATAGGAATTCAATGATTGTTATGAATTCAATGATTGTTATGTTACTTTTTTTTTTGCATTTAAACAGGGCCTACAGGGTCTCACTACGTAGATCAGACTCATAGTGGTCCTCTTGTTTACAGCCTCCCAAGTGCTGGGATTACAGAGATGCTCACCACCATGGTCAGTCTCAATCATGGTCTCAGGGCGCCCCGGGGATTGAACTGTATTGCATATTGTGTCTTCAAATTAGTTGTTTAGATTACCAGATATAAGCATACACAATCGGTCAAAAAATTGAAAAGAAGAAAAAAAAATATATATATATATTTATCCCACAGAAATTTTAATTGCTACCTGCACAAAACTATAAGAAATGATGATCATTTAGATTCACTTCACTATAAAAACTGAAATCATATCAAAGTTCATTATGACAAAATTATTATCAATAGTTTCATTTAAGACCCAGACTCTTTAGCACCTATAGGGAACCAAAGAATAAGAAATTAATTTAAACTTTTAATTTTATCATATTTATATGTGACTGAAATCCAGGAGTTCTGGTTAATTTTTAAATCTATTTAATATATATGTTTTAAAATTTTTTGGTTATTTTAGTACCATGAATCTGAATTGTTAAATATGTTCAGAAGGCTTAGAAATGGGTTTTTTCAGCAAGGAATACTGGATGAGAAGGGCTAGTTCATTATTTCCCTTCTATTTTAATATCTAGTTATTAGAAAAGAGTTTAAAGTGGTTCTTTTTCATGGTTTTGAGAAACAAGAAAAAACTTACAACATAGCTATTGTCTACAAATTCTTTTATTTTCAGTTAAACATGACTTGGGAATCTTTTAAATAAAGTGCTTTCCAAAGAAAATACTTCTGGGGCCGGCCTGATAGCTCAGCGGACTAAAGAGCCTCCTTAGGTCGAAGAGCCTGCTTAGGTAGATGCAGGGACCGGGATTCAATCCCCAGTATACAGTGCTGGCCCTGCCCCTAGGGTGTGCTAAGACAGTGACTGAGACTGAGCATGGTGGCATGCGCCTGTAATCCCAGTGCTTCGGAAGCTCAAAAACAGGAGGGTCACAATATGTCCAATCTATGCAATGAGACACTGTACACCCTGTCCTAAACACAGAAGAAAGAAAAAAAGAAAGAAAGAAAGAAAGAAAACACTTCTGGCTTCCCCACACCCCCACACCCCCACACCCCACACTCCACACCCCACACCCCCTTATTCTTACTATACAGTGTGCACAAATGCCCCGCTTCCTACTGGGGAGCTCAGTGGGCCACTAATATTTTCTGTGGACACATGTTCATCCTGAACCAGAGCTGAAGGCCGGCAGGCAGCAGTGTGCCATGGCCCCACTCTTATCACGCAGAGCCACATCCTGTTTCCTGGGAGCTAAGACAGATCACACGCTACTGAACTGCCCTAAGAAGGTGGGTCACTGGGAGGCTTGACCTCTTTCACTTCTGCTTCTTGGACTGCGGTGGCTAACATCTAGTCTCTAAAATTTCTCCTCAATGTAACTGTCACTCTCCCAGGCCAGTTCTAAACTCTCCTTCCTTATCCATTCCTATGCTAGAAAATTTCACTAGCTGCTCAGCAAATATAAACACCTTTTATTTGGTAAAGTAATTTAAAAAACCGTGCATCTAGGAAACAGCCTCTCCATCATGTCTCTTGCCTTTCAAATGTCTTTCTGTTCTGTGGGGCACATCACTGGTCACCAGCAAAGTATCAGAGGTCTCCTTTCCTGTACTTGTTGTTTGTGCCGATGGATATTATTCCCATTTTACAGATGAGAAAGCTGAGGTTCAATCCAAGTAAGTGACCCACCAAAAATTAACAGCAGAACTGGGACTCTATGCTCTAAGACTGACAAACTTATCATTACCTCAGTCACCTGCTTCTCATGTAGTAAGAAATGAAAACAACCTGCACAGATATCAGATGCCCTTTTCTTTTAGTCTTTGGTTTTGACAAAGTTTTAATGGAAGTGGATTTTACTTTGTGATTAGATTCTTAATGTGACTGCCACTGTATACCAGTTGTCAACTTTGGGAAACTGACAATTAAAAAACTTAAACAGCCACAAAGGAAGAACTTGTAAATCAATCTTGATCTTAAGATGATATCTAAACCATGTTTCCACGGTGTGAATAGCTAAAAGTATTTTTAAACTTGGGGGGTATTCCAATGCAAAACCGTAAAAATAATGAAGGTTTCTCGTTTCATAGATGAGACATTTGTGGCCAGAGAGGACTGGAACATCAGTCCTTGTCAGTTAGTATCAGCTCCAATGGTGTTCTTCATACCATCCCGCCTCTGGCTGTCTATATCACCCGTGACTATCAGATTATCTGCACTCTCAAGGTCCTTGCAGGGGCACAGATTCTCACAATGTACCACAGAATACATGACTTATCAGTTTCCAAAAAGGAAATGAAATCCTTCTATTAATGGATTATACCTTCATTATACATCGTCACACATTCATGGCTTTTTCCAATTTAAAGCATGAGCAAGGAGGATAAATGCTTTTTTATTCATATACCTAAGAACAGAATGAAATATTTAGGACAATTACTTTGGTCATTTGTTTTACCAGTCGATTTTAGAATACTGTCTAACAGAGTGAGGAGATTAAGTATATGGGAATGTTACCAGTAATCTTTATTATAATAATTTATTTTTCTGCACTCAAGCATTTCCAGGTACCTAAATATATTTTCATTACATTTTATATCTAAGTCATTATATAGACATGGAAAATTGGATCATATTGGTGAGAATCCAACAGTACATTTTCCATAGCTCTCTCCAGACAGCTTGAAATGAAACATTTATTACAGATTAATCTAAAATAAATTGTATTTCTCAAATACAGCTATTGGCTGTCACCTAACTAAAAACACCCTGCAGCCCAAACTCAATATCTACCATTTGACTTAGTGCAGACTACTGAGGTCTGACGAAAGTAGGAAAGTGTGAAATCTAAACACCTGAAGCAAATACAGAACACTTGATAGGTGAAAAAAATAATTGTATATAAATCCTATGTATTATTTCAATCTCTCACAAAATTATCCTGTCATAAGTAGTCAAGTATCCAAACTGAGCAGATTTTAATGTTCCAGAAATAATCTCTCAAAGTGGAGTTTTCTCATCAGCAGCGGTTGACTCATCACCTTCAAATATTTCTCATTAAGTAAGGATTAATTCACAAGGCTCCTCACTCGAGGCACTCATGTAAATATGCAGCAGTTCAGAAAAAATGCTAACACCCTTATGAAAGCCTATAATGTCTACAAGGGTAGCACGGTTGTCCACATTGTGAATCTGGTAAGTCCCGTGTCTCCACAGAGGCTGGAGAGCAACGCTGCATTAAAACCCATCCAGAGGTATAAGTTTAGGTTCCCTCACCTGCAAATGGCATCTCATTGTTCTTTTCTTTGTTCTTTGAAACAATGGCTCACTAACTGCAAAGAGCTATCAGACAGGAGTCACTACAAAGAGCAATTCCAGCAGCATTCTCAGGGCTGGAGTGAAGAGATTGTTGGAAAAACTATACCAAACAGCTGGTAGAACATCAACAAAGTAGTGGTATAGTTTAATAAAGGTACTCAATGGCTAAAGAAAGTCTGTTCCAAAGAAAGTGTGAATTCTGAACGTGGTGTGGAGTTGGGAAGAGTTGTTATTATTGAGGTTTCTTACGCTGAGGTAGACCCAGTCACCAGGCTTCTGAGTACTGGAACACAGGCTAGGCCACTGCTGGGACTCACCCAGAAAAATCTAGATGTGCTGGATGCTATAAGGGTGTATTATTGGGATATGAGGTGATTGTTCTTTGCAAAATCAGAATCATCTAGTCTTGTTTAGTAATTCCTATCCCACAGAAACAAGTCAAATAGGCCCATTAAATGCAGTTTTGGCAGGGGCTGGGGCGACAGCTCAGCAGCACAGGTGTCGCCTGGTGAGTACAAGGTCTTGAGTTCAATCCCTGGAACTGAAAAAAAAAATGTGATCTTTGTAAGTATTTCCCACGCAAGTCTAGGCATGAGGTTTCTCAGGAAAGATGGTTATAGTCTGAGTTATACCCCTTTCCCCAAAGTCCCATATTAAAATCTCAACCCTCCAGAATTCCAGAATGTAACTGTAGGCAGAGGGGAGTGCTTAAAAGGTAATGGAGCTGAAAACTTCAAGGCGACTCTTAATCTGGTAGGATTGAAATTTTATAACAGATGAGGTCACAGACACACAGGAGGAAGACCATCCTGAGATAGGAGCGGAAGGCTACCTGTGAGCTAGGAAACAGGTGCCAGAAGAAACTAGCTTTGCAGCCACTGCAGACAGAAGTGTGACAAACTAGACTTCCATTATTTAAAGCCCTCAGTTTGTGGCACTTCATTGTGGCCACTGCAGTGGACCCACACACACACACTTCACAGTCCTCCCACAAAAAAACTACATGAGCATAAAATCCCTGTTAAGTAAGGGGTAGGTGTAGCGAGAACAGTGAAAAGTCAGTGGCAATTCTTATCTTGGCATCTGACCACAGAAGCTACTGCTGATTTCCTGCAGACAGGCACCACACACTCAGACCCCTGAAATTTACTTATCCCTGTCATCAATTTCTGTGTTTTCTTTAGTTAAGAAAGAAAAGAACACCCCAGAGATGCAGATTATAATAGCTGAATATTTACGCTTTGTTTGATTATTTGTGGACTATTTGCAAAGTGCTCATTAGGAATCAAGGTCTGCACTCGTAATAAAAATACAAAACAAACAAGACATATCTGCTGTGTGGCTCCTCGAGTTGGAAGGGAAGGGAACAGCATCAGACAAGAACCGTTTGGATGTATTACTGCCTGGAAGTTTGGGTAAGTACTACAAAAAATACACCAACTGAACCATGATTTCCAGTGTGGCAGCTTTCACTGAATGAATTCACGGCAGATAAAATAGATAAAAGTTTGCAATTGTGATGTTCTTATTAACATGTTCAATTCATGCATTACGTTTTCTTTTTAATATTAAATAAGGCTTGGGCCAGTCAGATAGCTCGCGAACTAAAGCACCTGCTTAGGTAGATGCAATGGTGGCCCCGTCTCGGGTGTGCTGAGGTGGCAGCTGAGACCGGGCATGGTGGCTCAGGCCTATGACTCCAGCACTTGGAAGGTTGAAAACAGGAGGATCACTACAAGTCTGAGCTGTGTAGTGACACCCTGCAGATCCTGTACTAAACCCCTTAAAAAAATTTGGTTTATTGCTATGATTACTTAATGTCATATGTTTATTCATATTAACATTGTTTATGATGAGAGTGATATGGAAGGAATGAAGAAATAAGAAATACAGTTCAGTTTTAAAGATTTCTCTGTATTTTTTATAAAAAAATGAAAAAAATTATCACTGATTTCACTAGCACATATTTTGACTTAGATAATTACTTCACCAAAATAGACTTGAGTTACAATTGCTAAATTATCCAGTAAAATATTCTGTGTTTCCAAAGAAATTGTGACATACCAGATTTGCATATGTATGCTGAATACATAAATACCATCTGTTATATCAGGAGGTAGAAATGTCAGGCGTTGCATGCTGGCTTATAAAACTCCACCACACGTAAATACTGTATTAAAGGGAACACATTACTATTTCCTAATTTATACAAAATTTTTTTAAATTCTCTTCTGCTTTCCCTTATAATGTACGGCCTCAGTTATATTCACTGTTTTACCAAATATTCCTAATCTCTCTTCTGTTTGAGCTTGGCTACTGCTAAGCTACCCAAGTGTCAAAAGGTGTTACTTTTCCTTTAACATGATTTATGCTTTTTAGGAATACAAAACATTTGTATGTATAAAGGATTATTTAAACAGCAATTACATTTGAGACCCCGGTGATAATATTAATGGTTTAAAAGGATTAAGTGTTTATTCTGTGTTAGGTTCAGTGTCAAAATCTTAGTATACCTTATCAAATTTAGTGCATTTAAAGGCCATATGAAGTTAATTGAAGTTAATTCTATTATTAATTTCTTTTATTTTTGGCTAGGTAAAATTAATTTCAGAGTGAGTCAACAATTAAGCTTGAATGGAGGTTCTTGGAGTGACGAATCCTGCACTCTGCGAGGATGATTTAGCAGGTGAGGCCAAGACCTGGGGCCAGCTGAAAGTTCTGACTGAGGAGGACTTCTCCTAAAGCAGCAAATCTTCAAATTTAAATATCTATTCAAACAAAGTAGGCACACACGATGCTGCATTGCAGTACTCAATTACAGAGATATTTGTGCCCTGAGAAAGAGATGCACAACCTTTTCCTTAAGCTCAGCAACTTCCTTTGATGGTGATCAAAGGGAAAATCACTAGCAAAAAAATGTGTCTATATAGTGACACACTGATTAGTGGTTTAATATCTAGAAAGAGTAATTTTTTAGTTGAGTTCCACTTAAAAAAAGATGGCCCATGTTTAAATGGTTTACTGGGTAAAAATAATAGCCAGTTGTCCTCCAAAATCCATGAAGACCAATCTCTGAGTGCAAGAGGAGATACTTAACACAGACTGACTTTTAAAGAAGTTCCCTGAGTTCTGAAGGGCAGCGCTTACATTGGCCGCTGGTTAGACTGTACACACTGTGTCCAGTCGTGAGTCAGGAACTCTCCAAGCACTGTCGCTGTGGCAGAGTCAGGGCCCTTGCTGTGTCCACACGTAAGCTTTCACTGAATGCTGAAACGAGTGAAAAAGAGTCACCAGTGGGAGCCAGCCTCTTGGGACAAGTCTGTGGACCCCTAACCCCGCATGCTGGGACTCTTATTTGATGTACTGGATGCTGGTCAGTGGAACAGAGAGCAGCACAGGCTACATGACGGCGGCCGCCCTCCCTAGGACCGACTCCAAGCTGCAGAGAGCTGCAGGGAGAAGCAGAGTCATGCGCATGGTGCTAACTGGAAAGGCAAACCCAGGCGAACTATAATGGAGAGGTTCCGGGAACGAGGCATCGTGGATCACCGGAAGTCCCCGGCCAGATCGGGGAAGATTTACAACTGCCAGCATTTGCATAATACATTTTAGCACTTCTGATTCCATTTAGCTATGATGGAAGATCAAAACACTTCACCTAGAGAAGATCTTCAAAACTGGACATTAAGTGCAGAAACACAATGAAAGAAATAGAAAAAGGCTCATGAAGGACCTGGCAAGGAGCAGGCTCAGTGTAAGATCACATCTGCATAAACAGTTCAGCTCACTTGGAAGAAAAAGAAAATTAATAAAATATTTAGTTATCAGGAGCAAGTGAAAATTTCCAGCATAGAAGTGCCCCGTACAGTGGACAGACTTGGACAGGTCACTTGTCTCAAATGCCACACCTGGCACTGTGGACACAGGACAGATACAGTAGCTGTCAACCAAGTATCTCTGTCTGACAGCATTGAGCCTTCACTTTGAGAAGATGAATAGCTTCAGCTCTGGAGAACCCAGGAAATCAGAGAGGACTGCACCGTTCATTCTGTTTGCCCACTTAGCCTGGGTATTGCTTGTTTGCTGGCACAATACCCAGTCTGGCCTGGTCCTGGGCTCGCTTCACTGCTAACAAGCGGTGTTTACAAGGATAAATTTGTGATTACAAGGATACCTGGGAGCTACTTCTGGAAATGATGGTTAAGAGTGCAAATATTCAATTGATGGCACTTTCTTGAGAAATGCAAAAGAAAAAACAAGTGTTGGGGCAAAAGAGCCCATAGTCATGGGAAATTTCTTTAGAATCAGTTTATAATTTAATTCCAAGATCCAAAGTGCTATGTAGTATTGTCAGAAAACTCAGACACTCTGACCTCAGTATTATCTGATGGTGTGGGGTTTGCTCCTTGGCAGTCTCTCCAGCCAACAAGAGCTCTCTCCAGATCCCTGGCACTCCTAGGAATGCACCACTTGCCTTCAGTGTAGCTCTCTCCTTCTCAGTGCACACAGAGCAGGTGCTGGCAGGAGAACATGCAGGCTTCTAGCACACCTATGGAGGCAACTCCAGGCCACCTTTAGCAGATGCTAAGAAAGGCAATCACACAACTGACTATAGAAATCGAAGATGCCTCATGGAGCAGTGCACATTAAGAGGGCAGCTACAGTCAGAAGGTTGAAGAAGCCACTGTGCAAAGACAGGGGAGAGGAGATGCAGAGCTCCACAGTCAGTCTTCTGGCTGGTTGTGCCTTCCCAAGGGAGAAGCTGCCTTTGCCATTTGGTGAACCTTCCTCTCCTCTTCTGGTCTGCTCATTAGTCAATGGTTGGACCAGGGTGTGCCACAGATCTCAGTAGGACAAATCCGATGCAGCGCAGGATGATCCTATGTCCAAGTTTCTTGGGAAAAATCCTACTTGACCATTATCAGACTACCCATATCCTCAATGTCAAAGATAAATTAACATTGTTGTTCTCATGGTACATCTTGATTTCCTATCTTTGCAAAGCATTTTAACATATTAATTTTCTTTCAGAAGGATGGTGCTTTTTAGGCTATATCAGAAAATTTTATTTCTTGTTTTATCTTTATATTCAGCAAAGCTAGTTGAAACAGAAACATGGGATGGTAATTTTGAAAATAAGCATCCATAAACCAATGTGTGAAGAGCGACTGGAATGTTACTTTCTCTACTTTGACCTAAGAAATAACAAGGCCCAATGTGCCGGATTTCATGTTATTTTAGAAAATAAAAGCAGTGAGCTTGCATGGACTCTGAACAAGTTAACTGAAGAACTACTATAACAAATAAAGCAGATTTATGAAGTTTTAAGTAGATCAAGTTGTTCACTGGGTGTGCTAAGTCATCTTTGGTTTCTTGGATTTAGTTAAACTGTAAATTATGGGTTTGTAGCACATGAACCCAGAGAACCCCACCACTTATAAAATAGGACTCGGTGACTACGAGGGCTTGTTGTTTTTTCAGGCAGGTCAAGTCAGGCAATAGAAAGGGAAGTCAAAAAAGTCAATCCTCACTTTTTTCTTTTATACTTATTATCTGAAAAAGGAAGATGAGACCTCCTCTTCAATGTCTCCCAAATTTTAAATTTATAATGAATTTAAAGGGAAAGATGCATTTTATATCCATAGAAGTTGAATTAGGTTTAAATAGTCAGGGAAATCCCACTAACTGCTTAAGGTACCATAAAGACTTAACTTTCTTTTAAAAATCCAATGATTAATATGCTTTTCCCTGATACATGGGTTATTTTTCCCTGGAAATTTATTGTGGCTGGTACTGAGTGACTCAATGGACTGAACAGAACTGTTGGGATCCTGCATTTACAATTTATAAAGGTAGAAAGTTTTCATAATCTTAAAGGCAATGATACTGATTTGTCTGAAAGAACTGAATAATGAAATAACATTTCACGATCCACAGTGCCTATCAGCAGATTTTAGGTTGAATCCATTAAAAATGTAAAATCTCTCCAAACTGAAAAGCTATGACTTAATACACAAGTTCAGAATGCAAAGCATTTGTAGCCACTGAATTTAAATAGTTTGGATTTTTATTCGCAAAAAGTGCATTTTCAGGATGTAACAGATGTAACCCACTCTTCACATACACAGATATTACATCACACTGTGGGACTCTGCACAGTGTCTCCACTACTCTAGTCCAGGCGTAGTTGCTTTGGGTAGAACGACAGCCTCTTCTGATTTATACACTCAATCCTGAGTCCTAGAATCTCAGAGAGGAGCTATGTAGGGGGATCCTGAAGGAGGTGACTAAGGTTAATGGCAATCCTAGGAAGGGCTCTAAGCCAACCTGACAGTGTCCTTGGAAGAAGACATCAGGACCCAGACACTTGGAAGGAAGCACGATGGCCCAAAACCAACAGGCTGTCTTCAAGCCAAGGAGCAAGGAATGAGCTCTCATAAGAGGACGGACCTTGCCAACAGCTTGGTCTTGGACTCAGCAATCCCCAGGACAGAGAGGCCATATTTCTATTGTGCTTTGCTATGGCAGCCTAGCAAGCTAATATGATGACGAACTTGGAAAACTATTATGAAGGTAGAGAAGAATAGCAATATAAATTGCAAAAATAATAAAATAATAATAATTCTGGCATTAACAAATAATAGTAAAGTAGAAAACCAGCTTTAAAATATTTGGGTTAGACGAGGCTATAGTGACAGCAGCATCTTCTAATACCTATTTTCAGAAAGAAGAGCCATCACTGTTCCCCTTCCCAGTTGACTGCTGCCCTTTCACATGGCACCAGGGACCATGCACAGAGGTTGGACAGCTGCTGCAGCTACCAAGGCTCATTCTTGGCACCCAGTGATGCCCGTGTGTGACCCCTAGCATTTCCTCACTTACTGTAGCCATGCCCTGGGAGAGGGAAAACTTTGTGAATACAGATGACAAAATATGCAGGAGTGACAGATGTGACTAAAATTCATTATCCTTATTTACTGTTACAGAAAATGATAGACTTTAGAGTAAAGATTCTCATGTCCATTGGGCAGTGGGTGGAGAAAGAGAAACAAAAAAAGGAAACTAAGGAAGAAAATAGAAAATCTAAGAAGCAAAAATATTGACTTTGGCACAATATTTAATATCAATCCCCAAACTGAATATGAAATTTATAACAAAAGAATCAGTGACTGAATTCACGCAAATTAACTTGAGATTGCTTCAGTCATTCATTTTCTAAACTGCTTCTTTTTATTTTTTAAAATGCAGACAAAAGATGTTTTCAACAAAAGGACAGTCTTCTGGATAATGCCAAATAAGAGGAAGGCTGATATATACAGACAGAGACTCAAAGTTGTTAAATAAATGAGTGTCTCTGGTATTAGGTGCTAAAGGTTATGATGCATATTTAGGAGCAAATGGTACGCAGAAACTTTTGCAGCTGATATTCAAAGTCCCAGCTTAAAATTGTTAGAATTCAGCTGGCCCTCAGTCATGAGGCATTTGCTGCGAGTTATGTACCGCCCAGGTGCTGCGGGCACAGTGACAGACTAGATGCTTTTATCTTCATGGTGGTCTCTTCTCCCAAGATACAATGAACAGAAGCCAAGTCTGTGAATAGATGAAGAAGAAAGCTGGGTAACGCTTAGTAACCAGTGACTTGGTGCTTATGGTAGATAGTAAGCATCATTCTAAGTCTAAGATGACACTTAATTAGAGACCCAAAGAAGACAGCCGTGTAGGAGTTTGGGACGGAGGTGACAGCTGTGCATGGAGGGCAGGAGTGAGGCACAAGGGAGACAGATGCAACAGAAACATCTGGAATCAGACAGCTGGATGACAGCACATAGATTCTCATTGGCCGTGCAGAGAAGCTTGGATTTTACTGTAACTGAATGGGACCTGGGTCATTCTTCTCAACGAACACACTGTGTGTTGGGTAGAAAACAGATTGTTTTCTGTAAGGTATATGGTATAGGGCCTCACTATGCAGCTTGGACTCGTAGTGATCCTCCTATTTTCACCATCCCCATTGCTGGGATTATAGGCATGCACCACCACACCTGGCTCTCTGGCTGGCCTAGCTTGCCTGGGGGTGTGGCCGGGGTGGCCTGTGGTGCCAGGGATAGAACCTCTGCCCCTGCACTTGCATAAGCAAGTGCTCAGCCCACTGAACTATCTTGCTAGCCAGGGAGATAGCTTGGTGGTCTAGGCACCTGCCTGGAAAACAGATTTTTTTTTTTAAGGCAAGAAGATCTTATCCCAAAAAATGGGTAAGAGCATGGTATGGCCTCTCAGAAACACTAAGATTCATGATAGATTTTGAAGATAGAATCAGGCAAACCTGTTGATAAACTGGATCACTGGTGTGAGTGGGAGGTGGGAACCTGAGAAACTTATCCATGTGGGTAACACATAGTTACACAACGCAAGCCTTTTGTTTCTTGTTGCAGTGCAGAGTACCCTCAGACTAAGCTTTGTGTGTGTGTGTGTGTGTTTTTTTTGGCAGTACTGGGGATTGAACTTAGGACCTCACGCTTGCCAGGCAAGAACGTATTCTACTCAGCTATCTCCCTGGCTAAGCTTTGGGTTAACATTCCTGAATTTTATTGATACAGTGGAGATAAATATCATCTCTCAAAAGGTTCATCAAACTCAATAAATTACTGCAATTGCATAGACCCACTATGAAGGTTTGGCATGACCTGCACTGTTGAAGAGGCCAGGTAAGAGCCTCTTGCAGAGAACATGTCCAGCAAGGGAGACCCCTTCTGATCTCTCAGCACTCAGACTGCTCCCCCTGGACATGGCCATGCCAGCAAATAATATCTCACTATTAGGAATACTTGATTGTACTAGATACCAAATGGAGGATCCTGCACTGGTTTGATAAACACAAACCAAAGGAATTATTTACACTGTTCTAGGAATGACACGCATTGTGTTTCCTTGTCAAAATGAGTTATACTTTTCAGTCAATGATGATCTTTATTTATTTTTACTTCTTCTTGTGTGTGTGTGTGTGCGCACGTGTGAGCTCAGCCCACCCTGAGGGCAGGGCTGGCACAGCATATGGTGCTGGGGATCAAACCACTTCCCTAAGCAGACATTTTAGACCACTGAGCTATCTCACCAGCCCCAACGACGTTCTTTATTACACAACACATATAATTATCATTCCAACAAAACTTCTTTATAGTGCAACTTCCTTTGCAATTCCTTTAAACAAAGTTGTCTATAGGTCTTAATCTGAAATTGCTTATCTACTACCTGTCAACATCTCACATATTCCTACATTGTCTTTGCCAGGCTGTAGTTGCCAGTTACTTAACCAAATGACAAGCTACAGCTTTCCATGAAAATATCTGTACATGGTTAATAAGTGCAACCTAGTGGCTTTAAGGGAAAGAAATTACACTCAATACTGCTGCTTGCCCATGGCCCAAACAATGACTCAGGAGCAGAAACAAAGTTTCCTAAGAGGAAAGTCCTGCTGTAATAAGAGTGACAACTCCTGCTTCAATCTGAAGTCTGCTGATCTGTGCTGTGGGCTTTGGACTTATATACAGCAATGCAACATTTCATGGCATAAAGTAAGCAGATCCTAGGGCTGAGTAGATGGCTCAGTGGAATATGCACTTCCCTGGCAAGCCAGCAAGCAAGGGCCAGAGTTCAATCCCCTGTTCTGCCAAAAAAAAAAAAAAAAAAAGCAGATCTGTATTGTTTCTGGTTCTCCAGAGAACTCAGGGATGATACCTCTGCCCGGATAGCTGCTTCGACATGCACACTGTGATAAGGTCTGTCTGACCAAAACGCATGGTCATCTTCAGATAAGGTATTGTGGGGAGATCAGGACTTGTGAACTTCAGAGAGTTTTGTGACAATGACCAACACATTGCTCCAGCACATTGCTCATGGACACTGAGCCTGTTTAGAATCAACTTCACTTGTCCGCATTCAGTGCTTTCTAGTTGCAGCCAGGATACTCTGCTTCACTGATGGACTCTCTCTTCTACAAAATAAAGAACCAATACTTAGTTCTTCAGGTTATTGCAAGATTAAATGAAATGACTTACACTTATTACCTACATTAATGAACAGTGCCCTCCTACTCAAATTTTTTAGGGTTGAGGATTTTTTTTAAGAATTTCCTAAGCCTACATTTAGTAGTCCTTTAACAGAGATTGGTTATCTTTTCTTTTATCCTTGACCCATAATGGAGAGAGCAGCTGCACCTCCGGCAGTGCCTCGGCATCAGTAACAGAGAAGCAAGAGGAGCCATAAAGCAGGAAGCCCAGGACCAGAGGACAAAGCTCTGCTCCCTGCCAGCCAGAGGCTTTCACAGCCAACTCTGCAGCCAGCAAAATCAGTTTTTCTTCTGCACTTATGCTATCTGCTACCTACTTCATAGCTGGTATGTCCTGCTTTTGTGCTTTCTATGTCCCTATGCCAACAAATTTGTAAAAATGACTAAGATATTGTTATGAAAAATCTTTAGTCACTCACTGCCAGTAAGAATCTGTCCCAAGCTGATTCGAAGAGAAGCTTGTTCCAACCCTCTGGAACCATGATGTAGTAATCACCTAAAACAGCAGCAAACCCCAAAGAGTGTCCTGCAAGTGTCTTCAGTTGGTAAGCGTGATCTTGGCAAGCACCTTTGGCCTCTGCAGGATGGGTCAACCTTCTATTGACCTACTGATGAGGAAACAGGAGTGTTTGCCCAGGACAGCAGGGTGGGCTGTCTGAGGTCATGGTGCTAATCTGTGCAGTGCTCTGTGATGCAGTGAATCATGTCCCCAGGCCTTTGAGTTGAGACACCTTAAGCAAGGTGACTTGCTTTTGTTTGCTAAGAGGGTAGGCAAGGAGCACATAAGCGACCTTTCACAGATATTTGGTAGGAATGAGATGCACGCAAATGTCCTTCCTCCTCCTTTCTGTCTTCCCACACAGATCTTTACGCAGTCTTTGTGTTGAACCATGTTGCATTTGCAGAGCTGCGTTGACTTGGCATATTTACATTGCTGTCACTTCAACTACATCAATACCTCAGGGCACAGAAAACACACTATTCTCCTGGTGTTGGGTTGTTTGACCAGTGCTGAGCATGGCTACCCATTCAGCCATTCCAAGAGGAATGAGTCCCCAGTACACTTGGTTGCTAATTTATGAAAGAAGGTGATCCCAGGGCTGCGGCTGGCACAGCATGTGGTGCCAGGAATCGAATCCCAGGCCCTGTGCTTGCTACAGCAGGCACTTAGTCTGCCGAGCTATCACACCAGCACTCATTTAGCATTTCTGATACAATGTCAACCACATTTCCTCAGGAAAGTGGTGATCTGCTTGTCTACAAGACACCACTGTGGGAAAGTGTCGATGAAGCATGTCTTCAGGTGCTCCTATCTTTTACTTTGTACTCATTTTCTTTTTCTAAATGGGCTCACTCCTTTTCAGAATATGTGGCACAATCATATAGCTCATAAATGAAAACAAGAAAACCTACAGTAAAATCTTCCAATTCTTCTCTCATCTGCTCAGCCAACTCTTTATAATGTCACGTATCTTATTAGACTCTCTGGGAACATTTTTTAAAACAACAAATATGTTACCATGTTTCCTTTTATTCTTACAAGATTTTAATTATAATTATTAGCTTATGAAGGAAGCATATAAGAATGTGGAGAAACTGGTAGGTAGATTTGTAACAGGAGAAAGTAAATTAGCCCAAATTAATAAAGGAAAGTGGAGGAAAACAAAAGCAAAATGCGCCTTTGTAGATTTTATTTGGTTTTTGATTATCTTTGAGCACATTGGTGAGGAAGTCTGGCAGGCCTGTGGGTGTCTGAGTTATTCAAGACAGTACTGTTGGGCACCAGGTTGGCCAAATAGAACAGCGAGGCCGGCCAAATAGCTCAGTGGATTAAAGCACCTGCAAGCCCCACCCCCGGGGTGTGCTAAGATGGAGATTGAGACTGGGTGGGCCTGTAATCCTAGCACTTGGGAGGCTGTAAACAGGTGGATCACTGTAAGTCTGATCTAGTAGTGAGATGCTGAACACCCTGTAGACTGTTTCCTAAAATAAAAAAAACAAAAACAAACAAACAAACAAAAAAAAAATAGAAGAGCTAGCGGGGCCTGGATGGTCTGCTACAATTAGTGGTCAGCAGAATTACGGAAAATGGCACCAATGCCCTCAACACCAAAGCGAGCTTCTTTTACTTCTCCATCTCAATGTTTGCAAATCTCTTTGCTGTTGCTTTTCCATCATCTGGGCTATATTAATGGAGAAATGGAGAGGAGCCACAGCAATGATCTGGAACATTAAGTGGAAAAAAAAATCCAAATTATCTACTTTTGAAAGATTTGGGAAAATGTAAAAGCTGATATTTCCTATGATTGAAATGACTTTAAGTTTTCAGAACATGTAATTTCTTTCAGGAGCATAAAGTCATATTAGCATAAAGCACTGACATCATAAATTTTCTCTTCTAAATAGTAGGCTATCATTGAGATCTGCATTAATTTGACTTTATTAAAATCTAATGTCTTGCACTTTTAGAAAATATAATGGACCGATGGCTATTGATTTTAGAGCAAGACACTGAACAAGTCCCACAAGCCTGTTTTTATTACCACTACCACTGTCTGATGCTAATCTGGGCAGTTACATGTGGTTTTGCTTTGCCAGACATTTGGCCATGGGCTACACTCAGCCTCTCATTTACAGAGAGAAGCTCCACAGCTGCGTTCCTCCAGAGGAAAGAAGATACTATTGCAAACTAGCCCACGGAAAGTGGGGCCATGTAATAATTTTCCAGGGCTGGCCAGATAGCTCAGTGGACTAAAGTGCCTGTGTAGGCAGAGTACAGTGGCCAGGGTTCGATCCCTGCCTCCAGGGTGCACTGAGAAGGCAATTGAGACTGGGCATGGTGGCACACACCTGTAATCCCAACAGTTGCAAGGCTGAAAGCAGGAGAATCACTAAGAGTCCAACCTACGTAGTGAGGCCCTATAATCCCTGTAGACCCTGTACCAAATTCATAAAAAAAATGATAATTTTCAGTGCCATTAAACATTCTAGTAGAGTCCTGAAGGCAAGGATTTTCATACTATTGACAATAAAGCAGCTGTGACAGTCACCAGTGTAGCGGGATCTCAGACCTCAGGCTGATGCAGGATAGTCTGACGTTAAACGTGTCAGGTTAATTTATTTATTAACAAAGCCATTTTCACTTTTCAAAGCTTTTGGGCCATGAGATACATGATGATTTACATATAAGTTTAGATAATCTGTCCAATCTTTGTTTTCTTATTAGCAAGATCAACTCACAGGACAAAATTGAGTGACTGTTAAAAAGTTCACATATGGCACAACAGTCAAGATGTTGTGTCATATTTAGCTGTGTCATATTTCTTTGGGAAATCTACTTTGAGATTGGAAATATCTCCAAATAACTGCTGTCTTTTAAAACTATAAAAGATAGAGTCATGCCTGAATGCTTCACTTTCTACAAAAACCCAACTGTCTAGATGCTTCTCTCATGCCTACATCTGGGCCCACACCAGGACTCTGAGTTTCCACTTTGGCAGGCTGGGTCAGTGCCTGGTACACTCACCAGACAGGAGAGGAGAGTAAGGGTTGGCAAACTGCTTCTGAAACAGGACCGGTAGTAAATGTTTTAGCTTTGCCGGCCAAACAGTCTCTGCCACTGCTGTTCAGTTCTGCCAGTTGTAGGGTGAAGGCAGTCACAAGCTCATAAACAAGGAAGGACAGCTGTTTATTTACAAAGCATGTGGCAGGCAATATTCACCTGCTGGCCTTTGATTGTCACTCCTATCAAGTGAGAGCAATAACCTGTTCTCTGGTCTTTGTTAACTTAGCTGTTTGCTATAAAACTGTTTCCTTATCATGATGACACATAGAGCAAATTCCTCTTAGATAATAAGATTGTGGTTATTACGGTGGAAAACCAGTGAAACTGAGTTGATTTGCAGCATCCCATCACATTTCAAGATTTACTTATAACTTACCATTCTTTCCTTCATGAAATCTATTCAAGGACTAGGGATATAGCTTGCTAGTCTAAGCATCTATCTGGCAAACACAAGGACCTGGGCTCAGTCCCCAGTACTACATGTCGTGTTAGCTCCCAGGAGCCAGGCACACCACGCCAGCCACCAAAACCAGTAATGGTGTCACATGACTGCAATCCCAGGGCTGGGGAGGCTCAGACTGGAGGCTCACTATGAGTCTGAGCTGTTAATGAGAACCTGTACCAAATAAGTAAATAATTTTAAAATAAAGCATAAGGGCCAGGGAGATGGCTCAGTGGAGTAACTGCCTGCCTGACAAGTGTAAGGTCCTGAATTCAATCTTTGGTTCCGCAGGAAAAAAAAATAAAAAAAAATAAAATATTTTTCAACAGGGGAACATACAGCATTGAAGCACGACTGACCAACAGAATGTCTTAATTTCAAATGATATTAATAATATTCAGGTTTGTCTTACAGAAGGGTGCACAGAGAACACCTGTAGCATTTGATTTCCTTACAATCCCTTATCCTTTAAGATTTACAGATGCTAGCTCCTGATAATTATGCCAGGCTGCCACTTTGGGCGCATATGGACAGCTCCTGGGTGACAAGATAAACCATGTTGACTCCAAACGTAAGTATCCCTGAACCACAATGAACATGGGTGTGGAGAGACCACTGTCAATGTGTGATATGGGAAGAGTCTTTCTTCTTTATTAAGACATGTGAAGTACCTGCTGGTTACATCATCCCGGAGAAAGTATGCATCACGGCTCTTCCTTCATCTCCTTCAAGCCCTCCATCCAGTGCTCCTTTCCTGTTTTTAAAAGATCTCTTTTCCTCTTTTAAATACTGCTTTTTATTTTGCTCTTTATTTCTATTTTTCTTATATTTGGATAAGAGAAACCAGTCTATTTCTCAGTGTTGCCACTATTTCTTTCAGCACCTTCACTTCCCAGAAGCCTTTGATTCACTCAAGAAAGCCAGGGATGCAGCCTCACCCAAGGCACTTTGGAGGTTCCCCGGGAGCTGAGGAGGATGCAGGTGCACAATCACCAGCAGAAGCAGCCTGGACGCAGCCATCCAGACATGGCCATGGCCAGCAGAGGAGCCGTGATGCCCAGAGGGCCTCTATTGGGCCAGGATGGCTAACACCAGCCTGAGCTAGAAGTGTCTATGAAGCTTTAAAAGCTATTTGTATGAAGCCATATCACACACACACACACACGCACACACACACACACACACACACACACACACATGCATGCACTCACACAGAGTTAAAAGCCATTTCCCAGCAGAAGTGCACTCTGCTTGCTCTCTCTTTTGTACTGAAGCCAAATTTCTATCTATAGAGGCAAGACCTTTCACATTGTTTTTCCCTGCTCCTCTCCTTAGATTACAAACAATAGCTTTCTGTGATAAGGCAGAGTAATGGTGCCCAAAGTCAGCACACAATGGTGTGATCCCTGCCCAACCCTGAATCCCAAAGTTGTTTAGCAAATAAAAGATAAGGTCTTCACAAGGTCTGTGAAGGGAGCTATGATGCACGTTGCAGTTACTCTGCATATGGAGTAACTGGGCACAGGCGCCTAAAATGCCGTGCTTGGAGAATAAAGCAATCAGCAAATATCCTTTTGTGAATTCCTTTATGTCTTTACAATTTCCTAACCTCCTAGAAGAGTTCTACCAGCAGTCTCTCATCAAAGCCAGAAAATGTCACTGTAGCTGGGTTAAATGATTAACTCCATAATTTGAGATATACGGAGGAGAGTGTGAGTGTTAGGACCTTGCTTACATGTGAGTGCAAATGCATAACGAGGTTTCTGGAGTGTAGGAGAATCCGTCTACCCAGTTCTGCTTTTTAGCAAATAGAAAGTATTTGTGGAATAGTCAAGCTAAAAATGAATGCTTATCTCTTCCTTCCCTCCTTCCCTTCCTTCTAACTCTAACTTCCTTCTAACATTCTGATTTTCTTTTCCCTTTTTGGTTGGCTCAACATGAATATTTGCTGAGCCAATCAAAAAGGGAAAAAAAGAAAATCAGCATGCCCTGGTTGCCACTTCCTCTCTAGACCACAAGAAAATTCCTCATAATCGTTCGGTCAAGGATAGCTTGCTTTAACATGACACCTGGTCACTCATGCGGCACATGCATTATAACTTCATTTCACTGTTATGTTCCCTGCCTTCATGAATATATACAAGGTAGCCAGCCCTTCCCATTTATTATTATAATTTCATAATGATCAGCTATTACTAAAACTCCAGATGACAATGATTCACACCTTAAAGATTGAAGGGCAACAGGTGGGTGCCAACTGTCTTTTTTCGTGGGGCCCTGTAAGTCCTTGTTCTACGTTTGGCCCATCAGATTCACTGTACAAACTTCTAAACCCTGCTCCATTCCCAGGAGCCTTGTGTAAGGCTTAGCTGGAACTGAGTAATGGGCAGCACAGCGGGAAGAGACGGGAGCAGCAGGGAGAAGCTGCAGTTTTTACTACTCAACACCCACCCTGGTCAGCCACCCCAGATCAGAGGTTTCCCTTGGAGTGACTTCTGGGAGCAGCCCAGGTCCTTCCCCTCAGCAGGCTCCCTCTCAATCTTCCCTGGACTTCACGAAAGTCTTTCTAGTAAGCTAATAAAATAATAAATGTTATATTTGCTATTTAGATCTGTGGTTAGGTACACATCTAATATTGCTACCTGATATTGGGCATGAAATAATTTTTATTTTTTACCAGCAAGTCCTTTGGGGAGAGAAAACAATGCAAAAAGGCAACAGAAAATCTGATTGGAAGAACTACAAAACTGAACTTCTTACATTACTTCAGACCCTATTGCAGCTTGTAATGTTAAGTTTAACTCCCATGCATTGAACGCTTTCTAAGAACTTGACATTGCTTAGCAACTGAATGTGCCTTCTTTAATCTTCTTGGTAAACTTGCAAGGCAGGCATCACGCCATTTTAGAGCTGAGGGAAATGAGACATAGAAATCTGTGCTATTTCCACCTACACATTAGCTGCAATGTAGTAAGGAGTCTAGAGCACACCCACCTAGCCACACGACCCTTCTTTCTTCTTCTGTCAAATTTCTCACCTAGGGAACACTGGGTACTGTCAGACTTCACAGGATAAAGAGCATTTTAAGAAGTCCAGAGCTTTCCAGCATGTCTGGCTTAATTTCGATTAACTTAATTTTCCAACCTGGTGGTATCTTTACAGAAACGTTCTCATAGAAATCTCATTAGCATCTTAGGTCCATGAACCACAGTTTAGGAAATGCAATGCTTCACTCCTCTGCCTCCATCTCCTGATTTCCATCTCTTGGAGCCTTCCCTATTGCTTGCCATTCTTGCCGGGACTGGTCCACAGAAGCTGAAAGTCTTCTCCAAATCATCAGGTGCCTGGGTGGCTCTGAACCATTGCTTGTGTGTGTGTGTGTGTGTGTGTGTGTGTGTGTGTGTGTGTGTGTGTGTACTGGAGATCAGACTTGTGACCTTGTGCTCGCCAGGCTGGCACTTTAGCTGCTGAGCTATCTTCCCAGCCCAACCTGTACTTGTGACATTTTCAAAGCATGTCATAAAACTTCTAAGAAATTTTAATTAATTAACTAATTAATTTGATACAGGGTCTCATCATGCAGCTGGGACTTGTAGTGATCCTCCTGTATCAGCCTTCCCAGTGCTGGGATTACAGGTGTGCACCACCACACCTGGTTTTGGAACTGTCACAGATTGAACTTGGGCCCTCGGACTTGCCAGGCAGGCAAGCGTTTCATCAGCACGTGTCCACAGTGTGTAATGATCGCATTCACCATGGGAAGTCAGCACACAGCTGCAATGAAACTTTTTTCATTTCTCTTTCTTTGGTTCTTCCTCTTATGTTCACATCACCACTCTGCTCTCCAACAAACTTCCCTTTTCCTGCTGTCTACCTTTAATTTTACAGCATGTTATAGTTTGAGGAGGATAAATAAGGGAAAGGAGAGAATATCAGTAACAGTAAGACTGCTTTGGCAACTAATGGCCCCTGGCAGCGCTAAGCGGTGGTGACCCACAGGATGATCTCGTAAGAAACGTGCTAGGGTGGCTGTGTCTAATGAGCAGTGCTGGGAACAAAGCTAACTTAGCTATTGCTTAGCACTAAGAATGTACCAGGTGCCTACTAAGCTCTTTACATAGACTGCCTCATGTGAAGCTTTTGGCAACTAAAATCTGTAATTTTACAGTTGAGAAACTAAGTAAAAAAAAAAAAACAAAAAAAACCCAGATGGAACAAGTTTGCGAACCTCAGGTAACTCAAGTAGAAAAAAATCATCTTCAGCACTGATGTAGTAAGGCTCTAGTTTTATACACAGAATACTATATTCTTCTATTACAGATGAGCAAGACTTTTAAAATCACAATGATCTAATTTATTGCAAATATAAACAGACTAATGTGAAATGTAGCGACTTAAATTTTAAAATCAGACCTTAGAGCTTAAAACATTTGAGTTTCATGAATTTCAGAAGTAGAATTTCATCAGTGTAGAAGTGAGCTGAAGATTTGATAAAAAGTCACTGAAGCCAGCAGGGTCAGCAGGGCCCTGTAGCATCAGGGCAGGTTTCAGGTGCACAGTCAGCCCCTCTCTCATGTCCCCATGCGTGCCTCGTGCACTCTGTGGGAAGAATCCCAGCCCAGGTCTTTTCAGAAAAGTAGTCATTAGAAGAGGGCAGGGATTCCAGGCTGGTCTGAGGGTCTTCCCACAGCAGCTCTTGCCTCCTGCTCTATCCCCAGACCTGGCCATAAGCCATGGGAACAGGGCCAGGGAGCTGGCTTCAAACTGAAGTGGAGAGAAGAGGCTGGAAGCCAGAGAAGTATGTTACCCCTGGGCTCTGCAGAGAACCAGAGGGATCCACCTGGTGGCCAAAACAGCAGGAAGAGGACCCTTGTCAGTAGAAGCCACAGCAGGACACAAGGCTGTGACACTGAGCAGAGTCAGGGGCTCATCGGATTAGAACAGATTTGCCTGTCACCCTAGTGATGAATGTCCTTATACAACGAAGACAGGATGCAAGGCCTGCAGAGAAGAATGCCGTGGGAAGACAGAGGTGGGGACTGCATCAGGTCCATGAGCCAAGAACGTCAAGGATTTCTGGGAGCCCCTGGAAGCCGGGAAGAGGCCAGAAGGACCACTTCCTAGTTTTCATAAAGAGCGTGGCCTTGCAGATCGGATTTCAGACTTCCTGCATGAAACACATCTCTCTCACTGTAAGTGACTCAACTTGCAGTAATAGATTGTGGCAACTCTAAAAAAAAAAAAAAAAAAAAAGAAAACTAAGTCAGAGCACATCTCACACTCCCGTAGACTGCTAGGAATGAAGGAGACAGCTGAGTAATAGAGATCAATGCGTGTTCCCTGCTGTAATAAGCGCATGTCCATGGCATTACAGAGCTCTCAGAACATCGCTAAGATTATGCTGTGGCTGACTAGGTTTAATACATTTTCTTCATTGTGGTTCTTAGGAATCCATTTCTTCATGCCCCCCCACCAAAAAAAAATTAAGACAGAAAAAGAGGGGAAGAGTAGGCTTCTCTATAATAGAAGCCAAATGGCAATGTGTTTTGATTTGACCAAATTCAGGCCTCCTGCATTTCTGTACACAACTATACTACCAGTGCCTTTTGTGTGTTTTGGTGACATCATCTCCCCTCCCAGAAGCACACTGATTCAAATAGCTCATGTGCCTGAATACCCATGTGTCTTCGCTTGGCTTATGTCCTTGCAAACTCTCCCTGTGTCATCTCCAACAAGCCTCATTCAGCCCCTGATCAAGTCTGTCTCTTTGAAAAGACCCTTCTGGCTTGCTTTATTTGTAATCAATGCACCATCCCACATATTTTTAGCACATTAGCTTTAGCTTTCACACACATTGTTGTATATTGTATAGCATACATTTTTTTGTTTGAATTGATTTTTACTTATTTTATCAATTGCCTCTTATTACTACAATAAGTCACATCAAACTTGTTAATTTAGAAAAGAAACAGTGCACTCTTCTATGTAGTTTCAGGAGGCTGAAGTCTGAAATCAAGAGAGCAACACAGCTACACCTTTTGGAAGGTTCCAGAGGAGACCCCTTTCCTGGCTTCTTCCAGCTCTGGGTGACCCCTGGCATTTTTAGGTTGTGGGTGAACTGCTCCCAGCTATACCTTAGTTTCCACATGGCCTTTTCGTCTGTGACTCTGTGTGTGTCTCCCATGGACATATGTCATTAGATTTAGGGTCCGTCAGAACAATGCAGGGTAACCCCATCTTAGGAACCATAATTTTTAATGACTTCTACAATGATAGCTTTCCAAGCAGAGTCACATTCAGGGGTTCTGATGGCTAAAAATAAAGGTGCGTTTGAGACACACACACAGAGGAAGATAGCATTCCACCTTGCCTGTATCTGTAAAAGTTTGAATATTATTATTCTGTAACTAATTTTCTCATTAAATTGAATCAAATGAAACATCTGAACTTGTGGACTGAGAATCCACAAAGCCCAGGCCTGTGTGTGATGATGTTTCTGATGAAACTTCACTACACGTTGAATTATTACCTTATTATTTTATAATCATTATTATTACACACTTGAAAGGCGGTGAGCCTTGTGGGTAAATCAAAGGTTGATGAAGTCTAAGGTTCTATCAGAGCATTTATAAAACATAATTTAGTCCAATCAGAAACAGGAAATCCAGTTCCTCATGAGGAATGCAAGCAGTGTACAGCAAACACATACTAATAGAAACTAAAAATTAGAAAATGTAACTCATAAAATAATTGAAAGTGAAATCGAGACAGTGTAAATAAATCCAGATCTATTCATTTGTTGTATAATTTTTAAAACTTCTATATTGAACGTTCCACTTTAATCTGAAGCAAAAATGAAGGAAGAAAAGGACTAAGAGAGCTGTTGAGCTCGCCTCAGCATACTGATAGCACAGGTTGGAGGACGAAGTTCACCAAAGGATGAAGTTCATCAGTGTCCTCTGGGTGACACTACTGGTGGGTGAACCTCTGAGGGCAGGGACCTAGTGGGTGGTCTCAAAGGTTGGACGCTGATGGCAGGCAAATGTGGGCCTGCAGCCCTTCTCTTCTCCCTTCTTGGTCTGTCACTCACTTGTGCCATGATGTACCCAGGCTCAGAGCCTCAGTGTGGAACCAACCAGTCATGAGGTGGAACCCTGAAAGCTATGACTCTGAGATGAACCTCTTTGCTTACTGAATGGCTTATCAACATGGCACCTCTTTTTAATTTCACCTTATAAATGATCAGTGAGCATTCAGCTGTACAAACAACCCATATGGACCGTGGAACCTGGGACAACTCAGGGCATTTGGGAGCACTTGCTGGGGGAGGATGGGCTTTAGGAAAATCAGTTCACCAGCAGAAGCTATTTCTGTGTGTTCAGCGTTTCTACCCAACCACTCAACTTCATGATGACAGTCAAGCCCAATTAGTCAGATAAATGGACTCACTCCACTATTGAATAATGTTTCTATAAAGCATTTCTGTTTATGATGAAAATGATGAAGTGTCACTGTCTTACAGATGCTACCCAGAGCCACATGCTGCTCCACGCAAAGCTGGAAGCTTACACGGCTGCAAAGTCAGAGAAGACAATGGGCCACAGTACCTACCAGATGCAGCCAAACTGCGATGTGGCTTAAAAGGATTTGATTGAAAATGTCCCACACTTATTGAGAATTGTCACTGAGATAGTAAGCACTGCGAGATGGTGACACAATCAGCTGCTGGTCCACTTTAGTGTCCAGTGTGGTAATCTTCATTAATTTGTATCTGCTTCTGGCCAGTTCGTGACTCTGGGGAGGGTTCAACTGACCACGTGTGGGATCATTTCTTTCCTTTAAAAGGGAGTGGAAGAGCAGCGATTGGCTTACTGGAAGCTCTGAAAAGATGAAGGCACCGTTTCCTCCTGCTTTTCTTCATCTCTGTAAGAAGCCCTTCAAAGGAGACTATCTGATTATGAACAGCTGGGGGTGAAAATAAACCAGTTGGTGCAAGAAAACCATCCTGTACTCTGAGAGGCCACTGGTGTGATGCATGTGGTAGGGTGAGTGAGGGGCGCATGCACATTTCTGTGTGCCTCTCAGGCTTTCTTGACATGCTGCAGCTCCCCAGAGGATGCACCACTTCTGAAGACCTGCTGCAGGAGTAGGTCCTAGCTTCCCTGCCTCATTCCAGGCTTTCTGCACAGCTGTCTGGGCAGCAGAAGGCAGACACTCAAGAGTCTGAAAACAAGTGGTGGTGATCAGTGGGGCACGTGACCACCTGTAATCATGAGTTGTTTGTGTGAAGTGCGGTTGACTGCATACCATGTTATGATGGGAAGCAAAGGGCAGGGCCAGTCCACTAAGGCTGCATTATGGGCTCGATTTACAGCAAGAAGTATGTCTATCCTTCAATAAATGGAAGAACAAAGCACAGTGTATTTAAAACTAATGGCAGTGCCATATGCAGGCATTCTATGACATGCAATGTTGACAGTTTCTGCAGATTGAAACACTATAAAGTATAGATCTACCAACCAAGATGGATAGGACATAACTAGCCATACAGTTTTTATTTTTTGAGATAGGTTCTCACTATGCAACTCAGACTGGCCTGAACTCATTTTAGAGCCAAAGCTGACCTCAAACTCCTGGTAATACTACTGGCTCAGCCTTGAGAATGCTGGGATTACAGGTGTGCACCACCACACCCAGAAGACATATAATCTTGTATTATCACCATTATATATACTGTCATTCCTTGGTGTGAATGTGCTATGCAGTGCAAGACCACACACACACACACACACACACACACACACACACACACAAACACACACACACACATCTGTCCATTCTTACAGATTTTCTCAATTATAACCATCAAAATGAGCCCAAGCAAGGGAGCTCTTTATAAATTCAATATTCTTGCACAACATCATTGGTCATATATATAGATCATATATATAGGTCCCAATCTTTTATTTTAAAATTCCTCCAATATATTGTCACATATTTATAATAAAAATTCAAGCCTGTGGAGGACTGCAGAGATCCCTGATTTTTGTCTCCAGTGTTGACACTGAGGTTCAGAGGAGCTACCTGAATTGCCTGAGTCGGTAGCGAGGTAGTGACAGGGCCAGGCTTCCCACCCTCAGCTCTCCCTTCTGTGTCCGCACCACCAGCAGCTGGTGGATTTAAGGGAAGCTTTGCCAAAGTGATCCCAATGTCTTCGGGAGAGGTGGAGAGTGCAAGCACCCTGCAGCAATGTAGGCAGCTTGGAGAACTGTCATTGCCATGTGACCAAGCTAACTAGGATCCCTGTGCTAAAAATGAATGTCCACTTGCTGATAAGACAAGCCTAGAATTCATTCAGCACACCGCAACCTTGCTGAGCTAGGTCACTGCAAAGAGCTTAGCTCTCCTGTGAATTCTGTAATCACCACCATTCCCATTTCTATCTTCTCATCTCCTACATTCTGACCCAAACTTTCTTTTCCCACTAAGCAGCCCTAGTTTGCTGCCTGATGCTCTTGATGAATAATCTGGGGCACGTCCTCACTTCCATGACTACGTCTCCGAGTGTTCCCGAGCTCCTGGCCTGACCTGAGGCCACCCTCTGCACGCACTCCTTCCATTACAGCCTGCTCCACTCCGTGATGTGTTCTCCATTACCTTCTGAGCCTCAGTGGCTGGCATCGGTATAGACGCCCTGCTTGGTCTCCCTGATCTTTGTGACCCAGAGTCCGCCTGTTCTCTCAATGCCCTGCTCCTCCCAGTCTTCCCTCCCACTAATGTCATGCTGGTCACACCATTCCTTTTATTTTATTTTATTTTTTTTCACTGATGTATTTGGTACAGGGTCTCACGAAGCAGCTCAGACTTGCAAGGATTCTCCTGTTTTCAGCCTCCCCTGCCCTGCCCAGTCTCAGTGACTTGCTCAGCGTGCCCCAGGGGCAGGGCCGATGCAGCATGAGGGACTGGGCATTGAACCCTGGTCTCTGGGCTTGCCAAAGCGGGCACTTAGTCCGCTGAGAATCCCACCTGCCTGCTCACATCATTCAAGCTTGACTTATAACCATCCTCCCTGGGTATTACAGCATCCAGGGTTGGCCTTTCAGCATTCCAGTCAGCGCAGTGGCCTTCCTACCATCTTTCCCTCCTGTTCTGTGCTCCGTGTTGCATCCACACACCTACCATATGCAGCCATTGCACCACCGGGCTCTCCACCTGTCACAGCCCTCCAGATCACCTGCTATAGTCGCGATGGTCTCATTATCACAGTTCTTTGCCTTCACTGCCACTCTCCAGTACTAATCATGCCCTCTTCTCACTAGGCATCAACCAGTTTCTATTTATATTTTCTTTTCACTCAATCCGAATTCTGTGATGACCACCACTGTCCATCTCATGCAAAAGTCTTCTACTCCCTTGCTTTCTTTGCTTTCTCCCACCTCTGTGGCTTTACTTCAAACTCATTTTTCCAATTTCCCAATCTCCTTTTCCTACATCCAGAGTGATTCATGTTACCAAAGAAAATCAGAAATCTCTGTGGTTCTGCTTTAAAGTTATTAATGCAAGTGTCAGATAAAGTCTCCATGTTGTTTGGCAACCCTATCTACTTCCTTTCCACATTCTCTTTTTTACCTTATGCATTTGTTCTCCTGACATATCTCAATCACTTTAAGCCCAAGCCCTGCTGCTAGAATAGAGAAGGCCATAAGCATTCTCAAATGCCTGGTTTACCTGAGGATTCTACTCTGACCTTCCTGGCACTACTCCTCTGACTTTTCCTTCTTTATCTAGATAAAGTGCTCTGCTGCAGGTCTACAGTCCCATCCACAGGACACATTCTGCATCTTTCCACTAAACAGAAAGCATTTTCTCAGCTTTTCAGCTGTTTCATCATCTTTCTGATTCCTCTGCCTTCAATTACAGCAATATACACAGGTTGAGGCATGTCTACACATGGTCTGCTTGCTGGTTTCCCATTTACATGTAAAATTTTAAAAATCGAAGACAGGTAATCACATATTTTCAAAGCCCCAATGCTCTCTCTCCAGAGGCAGTCACTTGGAATTCTTTTTACTGAGTTTCCTGTGGTTCACCTCTGAAGACAGTGCTCACAAAGTATTTCTATGTCACAACTCTACACACACACACACACACACACACAAACACTTGCACGCCCACACATGCACACACACACTGAATCTCTCCTCTGACCATCTTTTTCTAAATGCATTTAGTACAGGGGATACAGGGTGTTCAGGGTTTTACTACATTGATCAGACTCACAGTGAATCTCCTGTTTTCAGCACCCCAAACTCTGGGATTGCAGGTGTTTGCCACCACACCCAGTCTCAATCACTGTCTCAGCACACCCTGGGGGCGGGGTCTGCATGACAAGGTTTTGGTCAGGAAATGTAATGTAAAGCAGACTTCATGAGAAACACAGGCAATGACCAAGAGAAAGACAGCATAGCAGAAGTTTTAGAATAAACAGAATGAGGGGGAGGCTCTTCCTTACAATAAGAGCACTTGCACACAAGAACAGACAGGATTGTCCGAGTTTCTTGTGGGGCACAGTGGAAGCAAAGCTAAATACACACATGAATGATCGTTTGAATTTATTGCTTTGTATAATAAATCCCAGGCCATTCACTTCTATATCAAATTCCTCAAATATTAAAACTGCTCTAATGTATTTTAATTAAAGGACAATGTGTTGTGGGAAAATCTAAGTAGAAAAATAATTTGTTCATAGAATAATTCCATTCACAATTCTTAGAATCCTTACTGTATTCACTTGGATAAAGACATATTGCTCACTGATTTTACGTTGGTGGCCCATTAACTGAATAATATGGCTGTGTTAAGTCTACAACACTCATTTCTAATCTCTAACAAACTGAAAGTGGTTTACATGACAAAGAAATTTACATTTTTTCCCAGAAAATAAAATTAGTAGTTTTTGGGCTTTCCAATTAAAATTAAGTCTATTCTGAATTGGGGGGGGGGTTGAAATGACTTGCAATGGAAATCTATCTATCTATCGATCTATCTATCTATCTATCTACCCATCATCTATGTAATATCTATCATATATCTGACATCTATTTATCATCTATTATTTATCATCTACTTATCATGTATCATCTATCTACTGTCTACCTACCTATCATCTTCTTAATATCTATCATCTATCTGACATCTATCATCTATTATTTATTTATCATCTATCATCTATCTATGTATCATCTATCATCTATCTATCTACCTATCCATCTATCATCTATCTACCTATCCATCTATCATCTATCTATCTATCTATCTATCCTTTTTGTCTAATAGTTATCTGAGGTTCATTTTATTAGCACAAATAAATAGGGCTTCAGGTCAGTACATGTAACTGCTGTTTGTTTAGTGAAACTTGACAGCATGTGCTTTATTTCCAACAGAGAGATCCTGACACAGCAGCACAAACTGCCAGCAGATACCTTCTCATGATTCAAAGCTGAGTGGCCACTAGGAAGCACTTAATTTATTCAATAACCTCTTGATGTAGCAATTAGTCTTCAATATTTTTCAATGAATACAAGTAGGACATCTGGAATGAGGAAGGACCAATTGGATTTGGGGAGAGACGATAAATGAAGATTTCAGAAATCTATACTGGAAAACAAATATTCCAACAGAAAATACTTCTAATTTTAAAATGAAGTTGCTCATGAAATAAGTCTTTCTAAGGGCTAAATAGATTCTCCATAATGATTCTTGGGAAAAAGCTGTAATTCAAAAGCTAAAGCACTTTCAAGAAAGACCACGCAGCTGCCTATGGCTTCAAATTGCTCTATGGGCATTAATTACTGACTGCATCTGAAAGATGGTAAAATACTGAAAAACACACAAAAATTACTTCATATGCAGCTTTATCTTGGTGACATGAAGCATTTTTAAATGGACCACACAGCTTCCCTCGGAACTGAGAATGGTACAGAAGCAGCAGCAGGGAAGAGTCTCGTTCCCAGGAGCTCCTGACAGGCATGAGAATGACTCGCCCAAGCCAAGCTCTTCCAGTTCTAACACTAACCTCTCTGCTAAAGGCACGAGGAAGGACCATTCTGTATTTGTATACACAGAACAGTTAGGATAGATATGCAGTTACTCTTGCTTGATTCCATGAGAAGAGAGACTTGTAGTAACAGTGTTTGGACAAGATCCTGTCTGCTTCTTGTACTATGGATAACACTAAGAAGATAACAATGTAAAATATATTAATTATTGAAAATGTCCTATTAATCAGCTTTGAAAATATCTCAAATAAAAAATAAAGGTACGTGAGGATCCCATAAGTGAATGTCATTGACTTAACAATGGTAGACAGGGAATGACTTTATCCTCTAGTTTGCAAAATTTGAAAAAATAAAAAGTCACAGGTATCTGCCTCTATGAATTCCAGGTAACACAGAACAGGTCTTTAGTAGGAAAGAGCCTGATTTTTTTTTTTTTTTTTTTTTTTTTTTTGAGAAATAGTAACATGTCACTCCCAGTGAGATTATCTCTCCATTTATGCCTGGTATAATCAGTTTTTATTTCAGGCTAAAGTTTATTCTGGTTCTTTTGGCTTTTGGCAGGAGGTCTACTTTAACTGAATAAAAAACTTAAGGGGAACCCCTGAGGCTAGGGGTGCATCACATGGAGAGGAATTCTCTCTCCCATTAAAGAACCTTCTTGGAGCAAGCTTTAACAATTGGAAGAAATAAGCTGCTTGGCAGATTAGGGAAACTGGAGAATAAACAGGATGAAAATGAGAAAGAGAGGTTATTCAGGATTCAGCGCACTGGGGAAAGCCAGGCAGGTGCACCCGAGCTGAGATGAGGCCTGGGATCTGAGGACCAGGGTATCGCTACTTAGGAGAAAAGATGGGGGCCAGGGCTCTCAGTTCCAATTCTCAACTAATCAACCTGTTTAGAGTGGGCTCAGGAAATAGTGTTTTTCAAACCTCTCTAGGTTCTCACTTTAATGTACTTCCAGGGTTCAGGACCAGCAGACTAAAAATGAAGAGAAGAAAAGCCAAAAACCTAGGGAGAAATTGGGAGACAAGAGTTTGAGGTAGAGCCTAGAACCCATTGTCTTGCGCAGTACAAGGTGGTCCTCTGTGTGGAAACGGGGCTGAAAGCTTTGAGTGTAGGGAACCCAGGAAACAGGGCTTCACAACACAAGCATGCTTTACCTAGAATGTCCCTTGGTGACACCTGCTGTAGAGAAGGGATAGCTACATTTTCTAGGTCTCACATATACCAACGAATTTACATCACGGTATTTTCATAATTATTGAAATAAAATAGTGAAATCCTTTTAAATTATCTGATGATTGTTCTGGTGAATTTTGACTAATTCTAAATTAAAAAGAATATATATACATACATATATCAGTAATATGGGGCCAGTGAGATAGTTCAGTGAACTACTAAGCACCTGCTTGGGCGAGCTCAGGGACCAGGGTTTGATCCTGGTCCCACACACAGAGCCAGCCCCACCCCTGGGGTGCACTGAGCCTGCGACCGTGTCCTGTAATCCCAGTACTGGGGAGGCTGAAAACAGGAGGATCACCACAAGTCCAAGATATGTAGTGGGAACCTGTACCAAATACATAAATTTAAAAAATGTATTTTGGGAAAATGTGAAATTTGAGAATATACATTCTTGGGCTTGCCAAATAGCTCAACGTATCAAAGTGCTTGCAAGCAGGAACAGGGGCCAGGGGTTTGATCCCCAGGCTTGCCATGCTGGACCTACCCCTAGGATGTGCTGAGACAGAAATTGAGACTGGGCATGGTGGTGCATATTTGTAATCCCAGCTCGTGGGAGGCTGAAAACAGGTAGATCACTATGAGTCCAAACTAGTAGTGAGAACCTGAACACCATGTAGACCATTCTTAAAATTAAAAAAAAAAAAAAGAATATGCATTCTCATGAGGTTAATCTGGTTTATTACTATTATTATTATTATTATTATTATTATTAGTAACATATTTGGTTGTTGCAGGGTCTCACTATGCAGCTCAGACTCGTGGTCCTCCTGCTTTCAGCCTTCCCAGGGCTGGGATTACAGGCATGCACCACTATCCCTGGACTCTTGCTGGCTCAAAGTGCCCTGGGCACAGGACCAATGCAACATGTGGTGCCTGGGACTGAACTGTGGTCCCTGCACTTGCCTTAGCTTGCCTAAGCAGGTACCTTAGTCCACTAAGCTATCTCACCAGCCCTAATCTGGCTTATTTCACTGCGGGTTTACATGTAAGGGAATGGGACTCTGCAATCTATTTTCCATTTTTCACCAATATGATTAGTATTGTCCCAGATTAAAATAATCCTTTTACCAACCTAATAAAGAAAAATAGCATTCAACCTTGGAATTAGAATTCACTTTTGTTTCAAAATGAAAGTAGTAAAAAATAAAATAAAATAAAAATAAAAAAAATAAAAACAAAACAAAACAAAATGAAAGTAGTGGTTTTCAAACTACATATGGAAAATTTCCTTAAAAGAGATATTTTATATGCCTCCTAGGACCCAGAAGTTTTTATGGTACCAAGGATTGAACTTAGGACCTTGCACTTGCAATATGCCACTGAGCTATCTCCCCAGTCTCAGGTACCAAGCTTTTAAATACTGAGTCAAAGTCTTCATGCTTCAAAATTGTGCCAAGTGTACCGTACTTTTGTAAGGCTGACAATCTCATAAGGAGAGTTGAACGCAGCAGCTGTTTGCCATTTCATGCTAATTGAATGTGAGTTTCAGCACTATTTTATCACTCTTGGGCCTTCCAATCACTTAACTACACATAAGGCAAAGACCCAGGTATATGAGAGGGAGTATCTTATCCATATATTACCAACTGATGAACCTGAAGCACAAATCTTTGAGACTCCAGTGCAAACATTTTTCAGAGTTATGATTCAATATTTATACTACTTGATGTAATAAAGACTGATGTCCGGATGAGTTTAATTTTTGGCTAGTTGGGGCATCACACTGTAAACCAAAAGCAATCCCGGGTCTCATAGCACTGGGTAGCTTTTGGCCCCTCAGTCTACACAAGCTACAAATGTTGATCTTCAGAAAATCGCGTACCTTTGTATTTCTATTTCTTCATATGCAAAATGGAAACTATCCTCATTTATTAGGTTGTTAGTAAAATGAATGGAATACTGTACATACAATTAATCTTGCCATAAATCATCCTTCCATTTAATTCATTTATTTTGAAAACTATGCTGTCATATTACCCTTCCTAGAGACAAAGCACAGTGCTGTGCAGAGGGGTTAGGAAGGAGATATTAAAATCCACACACAGAGTGCCAGAACACACATGGGTTAAACACCAAAATTCCAAAATGATGGCTTGTGTATTGTAAGCTCTACAATCATTATCTTGATAACTATTAGCGTAATACATTGCTACATATAAATAATAAACAGAAACACTTACAATACATCTTATGAAGATACTTCCCAAAGAGCTAGCCCATGTAAAGTGGTTATTTTTTCTTTTTCTTGTGTTGATGTTGGTCTCATGAAGTTACAAGAAACATATGAGAGAAATTACACCAAAAAAATGGAAATTTTTTCCTGTCTCACCATCACATATGTTGAGCACCAGACACAATTATCCTCTTCGAATGTATTACAGATGCATTGCTCAGCAAATGGGTGCAAGATGTTTGTTCAGATATAGACTCGCAGGCCAGCACTTGGAGAAACTGGCAAAAGCCTATAGCAGGCAGTGTTTGTAGCACACTGCCAACCTGGATCATTGTTTTTCCTGAGAATTTTGGCAGCTGTCTCCCATCTCTTCAGATTGCATTTATAATTGGTTGTTTCCATGGAAACATGGCCTTGAAACTATAGTCTTTTTTATTAACTAGCTATAAAATGGACATGTGCCCTTAGCAAAATGGGAATTTGGGGTTAACAACACTTGGGGCAACACCTACCATACATGTTTGTGGGATGCTAATTCTGTAAGCAAGGGTACTGCATCCATAATTGTAATTCCAAGTGGCAAGCATCTCCCCTGATTTCTTTCCATAGTAACTCACTTAGCAAAGAGCTTTGGATCCACATTTATTTATTGCCTAGGTTTATTATTATCATTAGCAACATTTTCTAAAATATAAGAACAAAATTCTACCTCACAGTTTGCACTAATTATGCTACAAATATCTTGAGAATTTCTTCTGAGAAGAAATGAAACTTGTTTTAAGCCTTCTTCAGAATTCAGTCTGACCTACAATGGGGCATGGGAAAAGTCTAGATGTTTATGACTGGAGTTATCACTGGGCAGAACAGTTACTCTTTTGCTTTTAGTTATCAAGATGCATCTGTAGCCAGCATATCCAGCTCACACTATAATCTCATGCCTCTATTAAACTCTGAACTGGACAAAACAAGTGTGCAGATCCCGGATTTTTTAAAAGATGAATTTTTTTCCTCACCACTTCATCTGGACAACCATCCATCATGTAGTCAAATTAAGGTTCCAAGTCTGTCCCATCTGTGAACAATGTAGGTTTGTGACAAGAAAGAAGTGGTGCATAATGAACACCACAGGTTAGACCCAGCATTCAAGGCAT
Organism: Ctenomys sociabilis; assembly: GCA_004027165.1. Taxonomy (NCBI): domain Eukaryota; kingdom Metazoa; phylum Chordata; class Mammalia; order Rodentia; family Ctenomyidae; genus Ctenomys; species Ctenomys sociabilis. The sequence goes on from PVKA01001655.1 coordinate 42,172, forward strand.
TGTCTGTGTGTGATGGGGTGGGTGGAAAGTGGGGAGCAGCTCGTTAGACAGCACTCCCCAACTTCACACAGTGCAGAGGATGGGTGTGCACACAGGCACACATGGGGTGAAGACAGAATATGGTGGCAGCTTCCAGAAACACTGCAAGTCTTTCAAAACTGCAGGACATGGAAAATGTATCGAAGAAGGTTACAAGACAGTGTTTCCAACAAGTTGCAAATTAGAAGTTACAAACTCTAGGCTGGCTAAATAGCTCAGCGGATTAAAGTACTTGGTGCTCTAACCCTGCGCATGCTCATGCTGTACAGCGCACACATGTTCTACTCCCCTGTGATACATGCACCAAGTTCAATCATGGCATAGTTTTTATAGTTTCCATTGTTCAAATTTAAGCCAAAATTACATCTCCATTTTCTATCCTGTAATCAGCCGGGGCCAGGCCTGGCTGACAATCTCTGTCCATTTGTATCCCTGTCACCAAGTTCCCCTCACCACTCTGAGGACATCCCTCCTCAACTGTTTTTGAGACAGAGAAACTGGACAAATGCCCTTGTCTGAGGGGTCAGACAAGGGGGCAAATAGCTGAACCCTAGAGCCAGGGACAGTTCAGGACCACGGACAACACCTGGAGGTACACCTGCCTCCACCTCCCAACTCAACAGCAGTGGTAAAGACTAGTTCTCAGTTATGTGTATCCATACACAAGATAACTTGGCTAGCGGTACTGCTGATTTCTGCTGGTCTACTGCAAAGAGCACTCAACGCTTGAAATTTAATGGTGATCATTATTCCATTTAGTCATCATTCCAGTCTTCTTTCTACAAGACTGATGAGTTAGTTTGGGTATGAAATAATTTTAAAGCTAGAAAGTCCTGTTGTAGTTATAGAAGAGCCATGCACTTTAAAAGCCTGAGTGTGGCACATTGGATTTAAAAATGGGGCACCTGAAGGGTTAAACTGCCCCTAAGCTATTGTGGATTTGCTTAAAGAATAGACATCTATTTCAGGCAGGAAAGGATGGAGTAGGAAGTCACAGATGAGGAGAGCATGGGTTTCTGAATGATTTTTGCATTTCCTTCTGGGAGATGCTAAATTTCTCCCTTCGAGGGTTTTCGTGCCTGATGCACGCTCGTCACTCCAGAGCGGGTCAATTTTGTGAACTCCTGATGGATGCAGTGAACACACTTGAATAATGGTGATTAGTTGCCCCACTGCAGACCGCTTACTAGAGAATTCCGAGGCAGAGCGCTTGGAAGTCCTGGAGCTGCATGCTCCCTCCTTGCCTTCCTGTGAGGAGGCGGCTGGCAGCAGAGAGAGCTGTGTGCCCAGGGCCATGAGGCAGGGCAGTGAGGTGCTGCAAGAGTGCTGCGGGCAGCGACTGTGCCTCCACACCCCGCTGCTTCTTGCCCAGGGAGTTGAAATGATTTATAATTTTAGAAAACATACTTAACTATCATGACAATGTTTTGGATCAATATCTGGCAGAATCTCACTGACTTTTCACTCTTTGCTGTTTCAATAAACTGAGACTTGAGTGCCTTGAAATGCGAAGCAAATGAATCAAAACTTCGGCATCCCCAGGCTTTGGAGCGCATCTGCCGCTCTGCCACTGGGCCAGTGGCAGCACCCTCCAGTGGATGTCTGTGGCCACGCTGCGCAAGGATGCAGGGCTGCACACAGCCTCCCATGGCATGGCACCAGAGGATGCCACACCCTTCTCTTCCACAGCTCGTGCACTGCAACCGCAGAGGAGCAGTTTGCTGTCACTCAAAATACTAAATCTCAGTGGACTGCTTGCTTCCGCGGGGGGGGTGGTGGCTCTTCACTAAATTTCTACTTCACTTTCCAAGGGGGCAGAGCTAGAAAAGGTGTGTCGATGTTATCTGCAGGCCAATGGTGAGTATCTGCCTTTAGCGCTCACTTGACCTGTAGAGTGGCAGGACTGCACGATGCATGAGAGAAGGACAACAGGGCATGAAAATATCAATTTCCCTCAATATCAGATAAAACTTTTTAAAAAGAATACAACCACAGCTTTTTGTTTCTGATAATGGCTAAATTCTCTCCTTACTAGCCAAAGTGATGGGACATGTTATTACCTCTGCAATACCAGATGAAATGGAAGAAGTAAAAATATGGCAAAAAGTTGATTTTTCTTAAGGAAAATATGATGAAATTATTTAAAAACATAAAAATACTGCAAAATTTCTTGCCCTATGTATGTTCAGCATTTTAGTTTAAAAATCTTTTTTTGAATGAATTTTTAAATGAAAATGAATGAACTGATAGTTTATTTAAATATACACTTGCACCTACTGTATGTCCAGCAGTATTGTTTTGTTGTCAAATATTATATAGTCCCTCCTGCATGATGGTGAAGCCTCATTATTACACAAATAACTAACAGAATAAATGTTGAAAACATCATTGACCTTCCTACAGGTCAAGCGAATTAGTAGGCAAAGGCAAGCTGTAGAGAATGAAAATGCAACTTCCTCAGTAAATTGCTGGTTTCCTTTGCTATAAGGAGCTTCCACTAAATTGTTCATCTTGTATTTCTTAATATTTTCACTAGTTTTGCTGTCTATATTCACCTTATACCTAGAGGAGCCCTATTCATTTATAAGTAAGATGTAGGGAAATATATGCTAATATATGCTAAATATATGTTACATAGGAAATACCCTTATGTTTTGGGCTGTAGGGATGCAGCTGTGGGGAGCTGAATGCTTCCTTACACTGGGAAAATGGAAGATAGAAAAGCAAACTAGACAGCTGGCCACCAAAACCAGCATGGTGGCACATGCCTGTAATCCCAGTGCTGGGGAGGCTAGAACAGGACGGTCACCATGAATCTGAGCTATATAGTGAGACCTTGTACCGAATACATGAGCAAAGCAAAAGTAAAGGCTGATCTTAGTGTAGGTTCTGTCATTTTCTGTTAAGATTATCTTTAGAGTAAAACCGAGATAAATTGTCTCATTGTTAGTCAAGGCAGTCTTTTGAATGAAAATTACTAATTTTTAAAGGAGAAATGTTTTCATCGTATGAGACGAAAAAACACCCAGGCTGTTTGTCCTATTCTCAGGTTGTTCAGTTCATCATGACAGAAAGAAGTAAAAAGTTTCAGTTGTTTCAGGTACATCTATCAAACACCATAATGAATGCAAACGTTATGTGTTGTAAATATGAGCTAACAATGAGGAGAAGGATGATGAAGAAAATGTGGGAGGGGATGGAGAGGAAGAGGGAAGGAAGTAGGGGGAAGGGAGGCAGGAATGTGTGTGTTCCTGCTCCCTAAAGTGAACGGGAATGTCACTTGTTGGAAACACGTACTGACAAAATATGATTTCTCGAGAGGAGTGGTGGGCTGACAGCACACTGGACTTTTTCCTTGGTGTCCAATCACCAGAGGACTTTGATTTTCTGCCTTCATATGTTATGGTTGGAGAAGGTTCAAATAAAAGCAAAATCAACACAAGAGCTGACAGAAAAGTCCCTATTTTCTCTATTTGTGAAGAGTTAATATGCGTTGAAGAAGAAACGGGAGCAATGATGAACTTCACCTTTAACCAAGGAAAGAATGTCATTTCAAAGCAATCATAGTGGGCCAGCCAGATAGCTCAGCGGATTAAAGTGACTGCCCCAGTCGCCGAGAGGGTGACTGAGCCCGTGCGTGGTGGTGCACGCCTGTAATCCTAGCCCTTGGGAGGCTGAAACGCATCACTATGAGTCCAGATCTGTGCAGTGAGATCCTGTAGACCTCTTACTAAATATATTTCTAAAAAAATCATCACTTTGTATGTGATTCTAGAAACTGAAGTCTAAGCGTGGCCTTTTGTGTTCGGTCTCCCGCTTTCCGCTTCTGTTCTCTCTCTGCACACTGTGAAGACAAAGCTAGATAAAGACAGAGGCTGCGAGTGGTCCCGTGGTGGGGCTACACCCAAGTCGGCCTTCAGGAGGAAGGAAGAGTGAGTGTGGAAGGACGGGGGTGGGGGGTAGCCGTCCAATGCACCATGCTGGGGGCTGGGCAGGGACCTGCCGAAGGAGCAGCAGGAGCGACGAAGGAGGCAGAGTCCATAATGTTTGCAAAAACAGCGGCCAACTCACTGGTGCCAGAATACACATTCAGTAGTTCTTTCTTACCAGTGAGAGGGAGCATCTCAAGGCCCTGGTGGGATTTGGAGCCTCAGACTGCATCAGTCCGTCTGTCACTTGTTCCTCCTCCCCTTGCCGCATATCACCAGGCTTCATCTGTCCTGCTGCCTCCTGTCCATCACTGCTCTTGTGCTTTGAGACCACGATTAAATAAGGGACGCTTGGGCACAGGGACTTCAATCCTACAGCAGGCAATCTGACACCCGAGGTGACTACCAAGGAGTCTCACGGAGGGATGCTCATGGATAACACTGAAAGAAGGGGATGGCCCTGTCCAGGGGAGCGCTGAATGGGGCAGTGTGAGGCCACTTCCCAGAACTTAGAGAGGAGTGCAACTTAAAATTCAGGTTCAGTTTTATATTGAACATTTTTGATCTGGTTGAATACAGGTAGGTGAAACCCCAGACAGTGGAACTTTTAATAGGGGACCATAGATGAATTTAGTATAGTTGGTTCAGGTCCCAATGGGTGGGCACTGAAGACTGAAAAAATAAATGCAAGCCTTTTGTCGATAAATGGATGCAACTAGAGGCTATACTGGTAAGTGAAGTCAATCAGGATCACAGGTGCAAACTTGTCATTACCTCACTGGTGTGAGAACCTGATGCAGTAATTAAAACCTAAAAGGTACAGTGGATTCTGTGAAAAGGAAAGAAATTGTTCAAAGAGAAGGAAAACCTGGGGTGAGGGAAAGAAAAGGGAAGTGAAAGAAGGGAAAAGGAGCTATTTATGTGTACACAGGATAGTTGGGATACTTGTACTGTTGACTTCCGCCCATCTTTTGAAAGGAGCAGTTAATGCTGAATTGTTTTTCTTTTTTTTAACTCTGACTTTTTTTTCTTCCTCTTTTGAATTTCTTGTATCTTCTTTGCTATTGTCTTGTTTTGCTTTTTTTCTTTAAACCAAATTTGCACATTTATATCTGATCATCTGAACAACTAATTTGAAGATAACATAGCGAATCTGTCTTGATAAGGTGTCTTAAAACTGCCTGATTGATATTTGTACTTCAATAAAATAAAAAAAAATTAAGATAACATCATATAATACAACAACCACTGTTGAATTCCTATTATTTTGTTTAGTGAAATTTTATTTACTTTCTAATGCTATTTTTTCCATCAGTATTTTGTATTATTAGAAAATACTTTACTTTAAATTGGAGTGGCTAGGTACTGTTTCATGAAGCATGGTGGTGTGAGAGAGGATGAAAAATGACAGTGGAATGACAATGGGATAGAAAGCACAGAGGTTTTAAGGTCTTTTGGGCTTGGGCACTGCGGATTTCAATATTCAAGAGGCAGTGTGATGATACCTTTAAGAGATCCAGAAAGGTGAGTTTACATGTCTGAAGTTCACAAGTCATCAGTGGGTACAAAAGTGGATGCTGGTGTTGATAGAGGGAGGGCAGGGACCACTAATCCCAGCTGGACAGCACAGCAAAGCAAAACAAAACAAAGTAAAAAGAACAAGACTCTCCCTCTTCTAGCAGCCTTCTCTCTTTTGGAAGATGTGTGAACTGAGAACTGTAGGCTTAGGATATGCATTTCAAGAACATGCTGAGGACCTACCTGGTGTCATACAAGGCTGGAGCCAGGAGTACCAGCTTGGTACAGCGTCTTTCCCCTTTTGTATCCCACGGAAGCATGTGGTGGCTGTTACTGGGAGCTTGACAGCCTTTGCTTACAGCTATATGTGCATGTGTCATATTTGTGAATGTCTTCTGTATTCATTGAGGAATTTGTTGGCCAGAGCAAACAAGAAAGATAACAGTGCTAGGGACAGAAAGTCACAGTTGGCCCACCAGATCAGACCTGTTCCCTGCCTGAGCACCTGTGTGCTAAGAATGTTTTGCAAAGTAGTTGATGGTAGAGAACAGTGATTCTGAGTTTCAATCAGGAAAATATTTAAAAAGAGAATTATATTATTATCCGTAATAATTTATATAACAGAAATTATAATTCAATCATATTACTGTAGTTTAAATTTTGCCAGTAGAAATTTTGTACAAATTTGTGTTAATTTGCCTCTTGGCTTCTGGAATCTTAAAATATTTAGTATATGACCCTGAATATAAAAAGTTTCAAACTACTGGTGTAATCTCTAGCACAGCAGAACAGTATGAAGAAAGTGTACAATGTGCACAGCAGCGTGCTAAAAGTAACATTTCCAGTTGGCAAACTCACAAACCCAGTGTAGCAAGCAGTACACTTGTAGATGGCTGAAAGCATCACAGGGTGAGAAACTATCCTTGTATGCATGAGAGAAGAGGGACTGCACCTTGTCTTTTTACTCCAGAGAAAAGGAATCCATTCCCTAAATAACAACATTAATTCATTCCTTGCTTAACTGCTAAGGATCTCACTTCTTAATCCTGGCGATCAAATTTCAGATGAGTTTTGGAGGAGACATGCAAATCAAGGCACTGGTCCACCCTGGCCTATAAAGGAACAAGAGGTGAGGCAGCATTTGCAACCAATTGGTCTTCCTTTGGGCTCATGTGCATATTCACAGCTCTGAACTTGGGAGTCTCGGTGCTTGCTCCCTCCCACAGGTCCACTCTCTTGCCTTATGGCTTTTGTAGATGTCTGTACTTCCTCCCATTTCTCCTTCTTTTGCTTATAAGTTTCCCCTCCTCAATAAAAGGGGCTGCTGGATCTCAGATATAAAAACATGATGAGAAAATGTGCCTTTCGATACTCATGTTTTCACCTGCTGTAACTGTATTGGTCGGCCAAAGGGAATGAGAGTTCTCAGCCTTTAGAACATGCTTTCATCTATGGAATGTGAAGTGTGCTATCTGTGTTGATACAGACTGTATTTTCTAGCAATACATTGATGCTCAGTTTTTTTTTTTTTTTTGTCTATGTGATGGCTAATTCTAGGCATCAACATGCCCTGGCTAAGTGACACGCAGATGGCTGTAAAAGCAAGGCCGTGCTAGCTGAGGACGATGCAGGAAGAGATTAGCTTTGGGCTGGGGGCTGCTTAGCAAGGATCTTCCCTCTCTCACGGGGGCAAACACTTTCCAACATACCAAGGGCCCAGAGAGAACAAAAGAAGGTGCGGAAGGCAGCTATGCTCTTTTGGAGCTAGACATTCATCTTCTCTTTCCCTCAGCACTAGACCTCCAGGCCCCCTGGCGTCTGGACTCTGGGATCTGGACAAGCAGTGCCCAGCTTCTGAGGCCTCTGAGAGTCACACTGCTTGCTCACCGGCTTACATCTTTGGCTCAGACAGAACTGCACCCTGGCTGCCTGCAGTTCTCCAGCACATGCAAAGCACATTGTAGGACTTAAAATCGATGTGAGCCAAGTCCCCCAATACATCATAAATACCCTCCTTTTTATATTATGTCCAGAGAACACTGATTAATACAGTTTATAATTGTCATTAGTGAGGCTCAAACTGGATGTCATACATTTGCAAATCAAAACTGAACATAAACACTGACCTGAAAATAGAAATCTCTGAAGCCAAGATTGCAATAGTGCTTTGATGTAATGAAAGAAAATCATTTTTGCATAACCTATATGGTAACATGAGATGGTATCCATGGTTTGCGCTTCAACTGAGGAATTCCTATGGGACTGAACACGCTTCACATCAGACATAATTCCGTAGTAAGCATTAATGCCCTAGTATTTTTCAAGTAATTGTAAATATACTGGTGTTCATTGCTTCAAAATAAATGTCAAATTTGCAGGCTGTTTGCTCTTTCAGCAAATTCTAACACATATATTTCTATCTACTGCTAAATAAAGATAGCTAGGCTAATCAGATGGTTACTGTACACTAGGCACTGTACATGAATGATCCAATAGAATGCTAACAGTACATTTAATATCAAGTTCTACCAATTATATAAAGCACAGAGTACTCAAATTCTTATAGTTAACTGCTGTCCATAGGCAGCAAGTGAGAAACCTTGGGGCCATACCCAGAACTACCCTACCCTCCTAAGCACTCACTACACACACTGCTTTTCATTTTAGCTTCATACAAAATAGAAACCAATAGTTCGTATAATGACTGCTCTGCTACACTATTCTCAGAAATAAAAACAAAATATATCAGATTTAAGGCAAGAGAGAAAAGAACAAATGAAAAACAGAGAGAAGCACACACAAGTTAGAGCAGTTTGGAGCCATTTAAGAAGGTAAAGAGCTTCAGGTATATGCCAGCCCCTCAGTCCAACATTGAGGACCAGCAAAAGACAGAAACGAGATTTCACACAAAGGGAGTTTAGTATCAAGACTCAATGCTGTTATGCATACACTTTGGAAAGGTATTATATAGTGCACTTTATTTATTATTATTATTATTTAGTTAGTTATTTGTAGCACCAAGGATTGAACTCAGGACGCTGAGCTTGCTAGGCAAGTGCTTATTCTACTGAGCTATCTCCCTGGCCCCCTATAGTGCACTTTAGACATGTCTTAACCAAAATGTTTAATATTACTTAACAATCTCTTCTAAGCTTTGCAGCATTTTAAAAATTTCGCACCAATGACATTCCTTCATTCTCCAAGCAGAATGCTAATTGTTTTGCAATAGGGCTGGAGAGATAGCTTAATGGGCTAGGTGCCTGCTTTGGCAAGCACAGGGACCAGGGTTCAAGCTCTGGCACTACATGCTATGCTGGCCCTGCCTCAGGCACACTGGACATGGTGGCGTACACCTGTAATCCCTGCTCTGGAGAGGCTGAAAATGGGAATATCACGATGAGTCTGAGCTGCACAGTGAAACCCTGTGCCAAATACATAAATCAAAAAATAAAACAAAACAAACAAAAGAATTATTCTAATTAATGTTTACAAGTACTCTAGCAGGAAGGCACTGCCTTTCTGTTCATGTTGCAGATTTACATTTACAAATGAAGAGAGTGACACATTGGGAGAAAATGATTCAGCTTAGGTTACAGAGCTTCCCAGCTGGAATGTGAGCCCAGAATCTTACATCAAATTTGAGCCACTGGAAGAACTACATTAGGCAGCTCACTAAGAAAGTGACCAAGCTGTGTGGTATTCTGAGAAGGCTCGCAGCGATTTCTGCCTCCTGTCACCCATGTGAATCCCAAGGGAGCTAAACCGCAGAAAGCGGCCAGGATAGCGCAGTGCCATTTCTATTAACTCAGGCAATGCTGCACGGTAACTTCTGTCTTGCTATCAGACTATCCAGCCACTATGGTGCAGAGGTCCCATGGCTAAAAAAAAAAAAAAAAAAAAAAAAAAAATCAAGGGTGGTGTCTGGCGTAAAGCCAGGGAAGAGCTGTAATTCTTGCGTCAGTTCCATGGCGGAGCCTGAGTGCCACCAGCAATTACTTGAATTTAGAAATTCCTTCACAGAATGAAGATCAAAGAAACTAGATCATTCCTGTGAAAAGCTTTGAGGTGCCCCAGCCCAGCCAATACCTTGAGACTCTGAGGCTTGGACACCTCCCAGCGGCATCTAATCACAGAAACGCTGAGTAACAAACACACGCTGCACTGTGCTGCCAAGTTTGGGAGGTGTTACGAGCAACGGGTCACTTAGTATTGTGACATTTTAGTACCAAAAGCTCACAATTGTCAAAGAAAGTTTGAGCACTTTTATGCAGAAGAGCAATTCAATCACCTTTTAAAACGTCTAAGGGAGATATGTAAAGCATTTCTGGGAAACAACACAAATAAATAATGATGTTTTCCAAAGGTAAAGAGATTCTATGCAGTGACATTAATGAATGCTTTGTTGCCAAATGGCATCAAGGTCAAGGCTGCGAGAGTTAGCAAGCCTGGATTAGGGCACCAAAATATCTCTAGGAGTTCAGGGTTCTTCCCTGTTCGTGCCATTCTTTTCCTAAACTCCAGCTTAAAAACTTTGGGCACCAAGACAGCCATGGATGATAATGCTTTAAGCGAGGAAAAATAAAATTTCTTTGTTACAAGTTAGCGTTATGGATTATCCAGAAAGCAACCATAGAGCAATGAAAAGGAAATGGAGAAAACAGAACCAGCCAGATTGGCCCCCACCTCCAGGCAAAATTAACTCATAGACGCTTCTCCATCCTCATGTTGTGCGATGTGCCTGGCCATGACCATGGACATAGCAACTAAGTAGTAAGAAGTTGTTCTGCGAGCAAACGAATGGCATGAGAGTGGAGAACTCTCCCCATCTGTAGCCTGCCTAGCCGTCTTATATCCATGCTCCCTTGGAAACACAAGTGATTATTCATATCTTCCGCTTTGTTCTCTAGCTATTTCTAGCCTATTCCAGGTTTCTAAAAATAATTCTTATCTGATATTTTGCTAATGGCACAAAGTTACTTTGTTTGATAAACTCACTGAATCAAACCATCTTTGATTTAAAAGTTGTTTATCCTCACTGGCTCCTCTTTTACTGTTCGGCTCTCCCTGTCATCTCACACCAACACAGGCGAGCCTTCACAGGCACCTCCTGAATAGCATTTGGCCTTCTCTACAACTGCTGCAAGAGCTTAACTTTGCAACCCCAAATAATAAATTCCCGGGTCCCTAGTGCCCTGGGCCTCCCTTTCATCCACCTAACCTCCCACGTTCACATTAGCGACACAGTACACGACCAGGGAAAGCTACTTCGGGGCTCCTGAGTTCATGCTGTTGGGGACTGTGGCCAAGGCTGGTCATGAAGGACATATGACATTTGGCTAGTTTAGGAAGCAATCCAAATTGACAGCTCAAAGTACGTTTTCTACTGACTCCTGTGTGAAGTAAAAAATTGTACGATGAGAATTACCTGCATAGGCACGGTGAAGCTGAGTGACTGACGTGTGTATGAGCAAAGACTGGAGGAATATGGTAGCCCGGGCCACTGTCATGTAGGATGAGCTCATTCGTGTATAGTTTGCTTCTGTAAACTACAGATAGTTCAAAAAGACTTTGTATTCCATATAACAAATGTATCCCTGGTATGAATGTTTTACAGTGTGTTGTACGGTAAAATACATCCTCACTGCACTTCATGAAGAGAGCAAACTGCAGCTAAGTACTGCTCCGGGGTGTGAACACTACAGCAGCGCCAGGTGTTGCCAGTGTGCATGACTCAGTGCCGCTCTTATAAACGCTTGTTTAGGACTCATTCTCCCAGCCGAGGCCCCCAGTGGCCTGGCACAGAGCCTCCGTCCAATCCCAAACACAACATCTCTGCCCGGACCGCGGCGCCACTGCATGCCCTGGAGGTGGCCCCACTCCATGAGGGGCAGGCAAAGAATTGGCAACCTGAGAGCAAAAACAAAGGGCACAAATGAGCCAGGATCCCAATTAAGTGGCCACCGACCGCCAAGAGAAAAGTGGCGCTGGAAGATGGTGGCTGCTGGCTGTGATGCTCTTGGAGACTTGGTGCTTTGCCTGGTTGGCTCTCTTATGTATCATGGCACCACTGTGCCCCGTGGCCTTCACTCCATGGAAATTTTTCCATGCCAATGAAGTGACTGTTTTACTTGGGGACAGATGGTTTGCAGAGTGCTCTGCAAGGCAGGCTGTAGGTTTAGTTCAGCACAGGAAAGAACATATAAGAAAAGCAATAGATGATGAAAAATGATGAAAAATTTTGAATCTTGAGCTGAATTCACAGAAGATTTACGGAAAATAAGTGATGCTGCAGGTGATATTGTTGACACAAGGGAAGAAATGAAAAGTGACTTTGAATTTAAAGGAAAACAACGAATTGCTCATAAACCTCATTCTAAACCAAGAACTTCACATATTTTTAGAGCAGATTTTGCTAATAATGTAAAATACAAGGATTTTCTTGCTCATACAGCACTGAGGGCTCAACTTGAGGAACTAGAGAAACAAGAGGAATTACTGGGTGAACTTTACAGTAAACCTGACAGTAATTACAAGTGGAGAAGAGAAAACCTTCTGAAGAGCAGAAGGACAAGAGCACAGATGTCACTGTGGTGCTCACGTAACTGACCTCCTCACTCTTAGCACTTGTCTTAAGGGGGCTGCAAGTTCGAAACTACTCAGTGGTCAGGTGAACGGTCAGTTGAACTGTTCAGAGAATGGCTCCGATTCTTATCACAGTAAGAAAGAAGAAGAGAAGGAGAAGATGATCGTGCTGGTGGTAGTGATTATGACAATGACCATAATGCTTCGGGGACTGGAGATAATTTTGTACCAACAATATACTTTTCTCAAGTTGTTGGACCTAAGAGGGTTCGAATAAATACTGGAAAAAAGTACAACTTCAAAGTTCATCTAAAAGAAAGAAGCCAACTGTAAACGAGAGAATAGCTCTGGCAGGGGGCACTGTGCCCACAAGGTGCCTACAGTGAGAACTCCTGCTGACATTTACAGAGTTCCTGTTGAATGGAAAGTATGTCCTTCGTCAGTCAACTCTCAAGTCTGGAAGCAGAGAAAGCAGTGTTTGTAGTGCTATCAGGAAGGGCCAGGCTGCTGAATTTGATGAAAGGCAGGAGTTCTGAGGAGTGGTAGGTGCGAAGAAGCTGCTTGCAGTGACACCAGTGAGAGCATTTTGGAAGAAGAACCACAGCAAATGATCAAAGGACACCTTTGCCCTCATCAGGAGCATCTGAGGCTTTCTCTGGAACTGTCATAGAAAAAGAATTTTTCTCAGTCCTTTAACACCTCACCCAGCCACTGTACACCCTGTACTACCCACCATTCCAGAAAGAAAAGAAACTTTGTCAGAAGCATCAGAGGTAACTGCAACAAGGGTTTGAAAGCTCAAAGCTGCCAGATTGCAACAGAAAAGCTAGGAAATGGGAGATTACATCCTAAGACCTAGCTGTACATTCTTAGAATATACACAGAAAAATGTGTTACATATAGTTTGAACTAAGGCATCCTAAGTTAGTTTGGGAGCAACTTTTTTTTTTAACCTTATTAGTGAGTCATATTAAAATTCAAAGTAAATGTTTGAGTACTTTAATATTCTATTTGTTAATTCTCTCAATACTGTCTAAGCTGGTCTTATGATGCAGTGGTAGTGTTGTAAGCAACTGAGTTACACAGAAATATTATAGACAATCGGATAGGGCTAGGTCTTCGAAGCAGATAACATGGAAGACAAGATGCCTTGCAACTGTGGGAGGGACAGGTGCTCCCGCTGTGGGCCAGACCTCAAACAAATGCTGACCTCCTTAAGATTAGCATCCTGGATTGATCATCACCCTAAAGGGAGCCAAGAAGAGTCACTAATCCAACTGCTACAGTATGGCTACCAGATAAGGTTCTGTTCTACCTCCATGCCCACTTGCTACATGACTCACTTCCCCATTTGGTCCTGGACTTAATTTTACCCGAGCAATGGTGCTTGTTGTAAACCCATTGGTTGACCATAGTCTTGTACCACCCCACATCCACCTAAGCAAGTTCCCATGTTCTCCACCTTAGTCTCACATGGTTTTACACTATAAAAGTCCTTGGAAAAGGCAGCTTCCTGGGGACAAGCCACTTGGGTGCCCCTCCTGTCCCTCTCTCAGGAGCTTTCTTTCCCTCAATAAATATATTCTGCTCATTACCTCCATTTATTCCTAAAATTCATTCTTCAGTTTTAGAGAACACGAACTCATCCAGGTCAGGTCGGGAGATCATTTTTCCCTTATATCATTTGGAGGTTTCCTGTATCATTTCAAGGTCACCCACCTGAGATCAGTTTTTCTCTCTGTATCAGTAGCATTCCAAATTATTTTTCAAACAATACTGTTTATATGCATTGTTTTTGTTCTCAAACTAAATACAAGCAGTGCTGTACCAGCTATAATGCTGTGCATACCATATGGGCCATTTAAAAAAAGAAAAACTTTTCAAATTTCAATGGATTCAACAATTATGTCACTCATTTCCACATTTTAAAGGCACTTTAAAAATCTTCTTCCCTCATAAGTTTTGCAGTTAGGTGGCTATTTAAGAAGTCCTCTCCCCCTTGGAAGTAATACTGTAATCTTTAAGGCAGAGAGCTACATGTATTCTATGGGAAAGTCTCTTAGATTGGAAGAGCAGTTTGTAAAAAATATTTAAGTAAAATCTTTTTGAAACTTGGCCTGTAGAAAAACCATATATATATAAACTAGAGGCCAAGTTTTCTCTCTCTCTCTCTCTCTCTCTCTCTCTCTCTCTCTCTCTCTCTCTCTCTATATATATATATATATATATATATATATATATATATATATATATATATATATATATATATATATATATGTAGCTGGTTAGTTAGTTACTTAGCTAGTTAGTTAAGATAGTTCCACAGCTAGTGTCTCTTAGATCATTGAAGTAAAAGGATTGTGCTAATATCCTGTGGACATATTTCATGCCTATATCTTGTACTCTGAGTAACTACTCTGAAGATAATAATAGGCAATGTTTTAATTATTGTTACTCTCCTAATAGCCTGTTTGGAAACTCTGTTTTATTTTTACTTTTTTCTCTTAAAAATAAGGAAACAAAGAATAAACAAAATCTGTGAAATTTACTATGAGAGTATAAAATACAGCTTCATTTTTGCAAATATTCCACTGAATAGCTGATGATTCATAATGAATTCACACTTCTGTGGGGACACAATTGTTGGAATAAATCCACAAGCTATAAAAATGCATGACACCTATATTTGTCCAGATGTTGCAAGTGTTCTCAGGGGGATAAAATCATGCTCAGGGGATCCCTCCTGTGCACAGCACATAGATGTCCAGTGGATTGCTAGCATCAGCCACTTACTTGTGTGTAGCACACCTACACACATGTGAATGTGGGTCCCCACATGATGCTCTTGCACACAGTTTAGGACAGTGGCCCTCAAAACCCCAACAATGAGCTATTCAGTTTTTCTTCCTCTCCAGCACTGAACAGTGCTGCCTTATAATCTATGCAAATGTGGGTATAACTAATTGCTTGGGGTTGTTTTTAGGATTTTTTTTTTTCTTCAGGGTCTCACTATGCAGCTTGGACTCCTAGTGAACCTACTGATTTCTACCTTCCTAGTGCTGGGACTACAGAGGTGTGTCACCATGCCTGAACTCCATCGCCAGCTCAGCATGTCTGGGGGTAGGGCCAGTGTAGCATACAGTGCCAGGGATTGAACCCTGGTGCCCACGCTTATCTAAGCAAGCACATAGTCTGCTGAGCTATATTGCCAGCCCGTGCTACTCAAAATATATATCAAACTATTGGTAAAGGTAGACATACTGAGGCTGTTTGTGTGCATGTGTGTGTGTGTGTGTGCATGTGCAAACTGTATGTTTCTTCATTAGAGAACACTCTTGTATTTTCCTAGTAACAACTTTTTCTTTCTTTGGTTTTTGAAGAAAACTTTGTATCTTGGTCATCGTTGCCAATCATTTCATGTTGCAAATATTTTTTTTTTCAGCTTTTGAATTTTTCTTTTCTAGGGATGGGGGGAAGCCACGGAAGCTGGAAATTGATCATATGTATCAATTTCAAAGCAGAACTAGACCTCAGCGCCTGAAGCAGTCAAGCTACCTTAGTCCTGAGAAGAACATCCTGCCTGGTTAATGTCAACTGTAAGTCATGAGGCAACCTTGTGTCACATGTCACTAAGTTTGAAAGTTATAAACAAACATCCCTACCGCTGTGCTGGTGGTCGGACCACCACCTGACCCAGCTTTGTCTTCCTGTCTATCTTTGCCTCATTCCTGTTGCCATTTCTCTCTGGGTACAACAAATCATACCCAGAGAACAACAGATCCCTACCTTTTTCATTCGGTTATTTATCATATATAAGTCTTTAAGTTGTTTTTTTTTTTTATGTATTTGGTACACGGGGTCTCACTACATAGATCAGACTTATAGTGGTTCTCTTGCGTTCAGCCTCCCAAGTGCTGGGATTACAGGTTCACGCCACATACCCAGTCTCAATCGCTGTCTCAGTGTGCCCCAGGAGGGACTGGGAGGGGGGGGCACGGCACTGCAGAGACCAAACCCTGGCTGTTGTGTCTGCCTAAGCAGGTGCATTCGTCTGCTTAGCTACCTGGCAGGCCCTTTCATATATGAGTTTTATAGTGACATAGCTATCCACAGTTGCTTTGATTAACCTCATCTTTGGTATCATGTTTATAATGTCCTTTTCCTTGTCAGAAATAAAAGCCAGGGTGGTGGTGCACATCTGTAATCTTAGCACTCAGGAGATTGAGGCTGGAGGACCACTGCAAGTTCAAGACCAGCCTGGGCTACAAAGTCAGCTCAAGGCCAGCCTGAGCTGTGAAACAAGATCCTGTCTTAAAAAGATTTTTTAAAATTTATACAAATATTAAACAATATTTTTGTTTTATATTTTCTTTTTTCCTATTTTTTTTAAGTTCACATATTTTCAACATTTGACCTTTATTCACTTTCTGGATAAGAAAAAATATTTCAGCTTTAAAGAAAGGAGCCCCAACATCCGGCGAACGGTGGAAGCTGGACTTGGTCACCGTTGCTCTCCTCTCTCCCTTCCTTTGGCTGTTGAAATCCATGGCAGCCCCTGCTGTTCCTCCCATTGCCATCCTGATCTCATCCTGCACTACATGCCTGCTAACAGGAACAGAATGTACTCAAACATGGACAGGGAGGAGTCTACTCTGAGTTATCTGTTAACTTGAAAGTAGGAAGGAATGAACTAGTTGTGGAGGGGAAGCGCATGGGCACTGCGTAGGGGTGACTGTTAACTGAGATTTCTGAAGTGGGCCCAAACCAAGCCTCGAATGAAACACAGCTCTTCAGCCCTGGAGTTGTACCGAACAACTTCAAGATGCAAGCCCACAAAGCGCTATCAACACGTGGAACCAGGCCACTGGTGCCAGCACGAGAGCCCTTGCGGAGATGCTAGCCACAGGGCAGGATGGAGAAGTAGCAGCTGAGCGGTGCCTGGCCGTGCAGAAGCTGCTGAGTGACGAGCTGAAGGGCAGAGGAAACCCACTGCTACCTGCTGTCGCCCTCTCTGCCACAACTTGAGGCATCTGGTCACAGCTCAGTTTTGAAAATACAAATTTGTACAGGGCTTTGGCAGGAATTCAGCTTTCTGTGGGTCAGGGGGAATTATGTCTTCTGGACTCAGTGACTCTGCTTGGGACCAGTACCTGAAGTGGCAGCCTCCAGGGGATGCAGTAAGATTCTAAAGCATTCCTCAAAACTGGAAAGAAACCACTGTTTCTGTGCACAGGCCTCAGAATCTGCAGAACATTCACAAGTAGGCCCAAAGACTCCACCAGTCTTACAGTGCTCTGTCCTCACTGGGACAACTTTTTTTTTTTTTTTTTTTTTTTTTGTGGAGAGTCTCATTACACAGCTCAGACTCCTGGAAATCCTTCGTTTCAGCCTCCCCAGCACTGGGATTATAGGCATGTGCCACCACACCTGGCCTTGGTCCCGGCTTAGCACATTTTGGGGGCTTGGCAGGCACAGCATGCAGTGCTGGGGATTGCCTAAGCAGTGTCCAGTCTGCTGAGATATCTCGCTGGCCATTGGGATAACTTTGGGTAAGCACAGATCTTGCCTGTAAAGGAAGACCCCACACTTTCCTAGGAGACTCTGAAGCAAGAGTAAGATGCGGAACTTTAAATAACTAGGAAGCTATTGTTGAGTCACCCCCAATTCTGACACTGATGGGCAAATTCACATTCCAAAGCTCATGGGAATACCACTCCATTGATTCTGTATAGGATTTCTTGCCAAATAAATCACAATATCCAAAATCTGCTTTAAAAACACAAAAAAATACTAATTTTTTATTTCTTTTTTTTTTTTTTTTTTTTTTTTGCGGTACCAGGGATCAAACCCAGGACCTTGCACTTGCCAGGCAGGCGCTTATACCACTGAGCTATATCCCCAGCCCCCTGAACATTTTTTCATACTCATTTTTTTTGGCTCAAAATTTTATCCCGATTCTTTGTAAATAATTAAAAAGTAAGCTGAATTCAGTCAACCTTTTCTCCCTTTCTATCTTACTAATAAGCTTTATGTCTAGCATTAGAAAATGGTCTCTGAGCTCACAGGGGAAAAAGCACAAAAGAAACATGTCTCTTAGAAACTTCAATTATGTATTTCAGAAGTAGGCACTAGCATTGAGTAACTCATTGATTAGGAAGCACTCACACTTGTGGACGCGCTGGCATTGCTGTGCGGACTTCAGTTCAGAAGCCTCAGGGAAAAGAGCTGCTGCAACTGGAGACACACACCTTCCAACTACTGCAGCCAGTGCTGCAACATAACCATATGGATCAACATATGGACGCATGGAAACTTTAACACTTTTGTAGTAATTTACAAATTTCACGTAAGCTGTAGGAAAAGAGCAATGGAGTCTGAAGATCGTAACTCCAAGTCAGCTCTTTCTGGTTGAACTACTAGACTGGGAGGAATTTGGTTCTAATGGACAGAAGGACTACGGGGATGCTGTTGTGGCTATCACTGGCCTTTGCCAGTGACGCCGATGTGACTTGGAAGCATGACTACTGATTGGAACAAATGTCTCTAAATGGATGAAACAGTGGGAGAAGTTGGTCCTCAGATCACACTGAAACAGGGGAGTGGAAAAAAATAGTAAGAGCCATGAATATGATATCATAGAACGAAAATATTTACATTTATATAAAGGAAGAAAGTAAACATGTTTTTTTGTGCAGAGGATTGCTCTTCCCCCTTTCTCTTCATGTAGAGATTGCTACACACAAGTGTGATGCTGCATTTCTAGAGTGACATATTCATCACTTGATGAAAACAAAATCTGAGTTAGGTCTTTTTTTTTTTTTCAGAACCAGGGATTAAACTCAGTCCCTTGCGCTTGCCAGGGAAGCACTTATTCCACTGAGCCATCTCACTGGCCCTCGAGGTAGGTCTTAAAAGGAAAAGTCTGTGCTAAGTCTGGTGAACTCACTTAAGATTCAAAAACATGCAAATCAGACACCACATTGGATAACTTTGGGGCTCGTCCTAGAACTGTAAACATTCTCAGTAGTTCACAAAATACCAGTTTACTTGTTGCAAAACAAATTACACTTAAGAAGTTACTGTCAGGGTCTGCAAGATAGTTCAGTGGACTAAGTGCCTGTTTACTCAACAGCAGGGACCAGGGTTCAATGCCTAGCACCACATGCTGCACCAACTGTGCTCCCAGAGCAGTCTGAGCTGGCCAGAGTTCAGACATGGTAGCACACACCTGTTATCCCAGTGCTAGGGAGGCTGAAAGCAGGAGGGATCACCATGAGTCTGAGCTGCATAGTGAGGCACTGTAATAACCAAATACAGTGTAAACAAAAAAAAGAAGATATTGCCAAATTAACTGACCAATAGAGATGTCTGGAAGTCCCAACTTCTCTCTATCTCTTTGTCTCTGTCTGTCTGTCTGTCTGTCTGTCTGTCTGTCTGTCTGTCTGTCTGTCTCTCTCTCTCTCACACACACACACCCCCTTCCACTGTGACCTCTATAGTACAGACAATGAGAAGAGTGACACAAGTTTGTTTTCAGGCTCAGGAAATAGAAGTTGTCTTCTGTACTGGATCTCCTCAGCTGATTTCAGCAATAGTTCTCAAAGTAACCTGAGAAGTCTTATTTCACATTATCTGATTGGTTGATAAAATATGATGATGAGTTTCCGTTAATGAGCCACTGATTATTAATGTCTATCTCCAGGCATAGTACAATAACAATTATTCACCTTGGTGGAGAAAAAAGACGAAGGGCCAAAGACGTTCAGAAGTTGTAGCTTCTGAGAATTTACAAACAAAGGTTTAACACGCCTTTTGCCCAAAATGTATATCTATTTGCTAACAGTTTTGTACTTATTAGCATGCAGAAAGTATCTTTTTGTTAGGTAGACAGAACAACATAATTTATATATATATATATATATATATATATATATATATATATATATATATATAGAGAGAGAGAGAGAGAGAGAGAGAGAGAGAGAGAGAGAGAGAGAGAGGCCCAGAGGCCTTGAAAAAAAATCAATCTTTTATATTTCAATCAAGTAGAGGTGTTCTTGGATGAAATTTATGGATCTTCTTCAATAACTTTTCTCTGCATATTGGAGAACTCATCAACTAAATTACAAAATTAAAGCCCTGCTAGTCTGAGTCTTTGCAGTTTGTATTTGCAAATTCAGTTTTAGCTAGTAGACCATGTATGAACATTTAGAAACACAGGATTTTGAAAGGTGTTTGAATAATCGGGAAGTCTTGAGCAACAGGTGATGATTTCGTTTTCTAAATATTAATGAATAAGTCTCAGCCTTTCCTCTTTATTTTCTTATCACTGAGCACTCAAAGCACATCCCTGCTCCACCTGCTCACTGGTCCTACTTGCATTCCATGTCTGTACTAGAAATCAGGTACCGCCGTTGTCCTACTGAGCAAGAGCTGTCCTAATAGCAGGACATAAAGTGTGCTTGGAAACACCCTGAGTGTCCTTGGAAAGGCCTGACACCCAAGAATGCTTTCCAGGATCACAGCTAGAGCTCACTGGCTCTACAGAAAGGAGAAAATAAAAGCCATTGTTACTTGTGTTTGTTTTACAATTGCTTGATAAAACAAGGGATTGTTTAATTTTATTTATTTTTATTTTATCTTTAGAATAGCAATTTACTCATGATTTTTTTTTTTTTACTAATGAATAGTAAAAGTTACACCACGGTAGCAGTACAAAGCGCATTTATTGGCTGCTCATTGTACAATCTCTGGCATCAATCCATTTTGTCTGCATGAACCTGCTGAAGGGCATCGTCATACTCACTGTGACCTCGCCAGCCCAGCTACATGCCAGTGTCCTGCAGTCACCACCGCTTCAGCCCCTTTGCTGACACCTCCCTTGGGGCAGGGAGGCTCTTCTGCTTCTCACTGTCAGAAATGTCATTAATGTCTGAGTCACCCTAGAATGACAGGATTCCATCCAGTGTCTGCTCTGCTTATCTTAAGTCTACATAGCCGGGGCATGGTGGTGTCCTCTGGAGGCTGCAGTCCCAGCCCGTGGGAGGCTGAGGTAGGAGGACTGCTACAAGTTCCAGGCCAGCCTGGTCTATGTAGGGAGTTCAAGGCTGAACTGAAGTACACAGTGAGATCCTGTCTCAAAAAAAAAAAAGGGTAACAAAATAGAAAAGAGAAAAGAAAGAGAGAGACTCCTTGTACTGTGTCCTCAAGCACATGCGTCACTGCCGATGTAGCCAGCAGCTCCAGTGCATCACAGGCTTCGGTGGCATGAAATCATCATTCTATCTTGATAATTGACATGGTGAGAAAAAGGTTACCAGGCACCCTGATTCCTGATTCTGAGTGTGGGTGCTCACATCCCAACAGCGACCCCTGCCGGGTCCTGTTAGGAAAACAATTTCCCAGTCTACATGGGCCAAAGTGGGCCCGCTTATGAGCCATGGTGGTGATATGGTGAACGTTAAGAAGGAGGGACCTAATTCAGCTCACCACTTTGCAGATGAGAATGCTGAAGCTAGTGAAAGTCTGAGCTGTCCGTGCCCTGTGCTACACAGTGGTGGTGTCAAGGCTTGAGCGGACCCCCGGCAGGCAGGCCAGGGCTCTATCTCTGAAGCAGCAGCGCTCCTTACCACAGTACGGCCTGCTGACTCCTGCCCTAAACCAGTAAACATCAGTTAGAACCAGTACAGCTTCTGAGGGGAGTGGAATGACCAAGACCTGACGTCCAGCGTGCTGACAGCACGTGCCACGTGCTCTGCTTTATTCCATGATTTTTCTTCTTCAGAAAACTAAATGTTATGAGTCAATAAACACAACCACCAGGAGAACCAGCTTAACTATGACTGATCAATGAATAATAAAAGAAGGAACGAAGTGGAACTCAGTAAGGGAAAAAGCACTGAAGTGTAGCTCTGTGGCCTCTATCTTGCATGCAGCAGGTCATGAGACCCTCCTGTTCTCACGTCCTTATCTGTGAATTTGAAAAATCATGTACAGTGTTCACTACTGAGGGCTTCTGAAATTTGTTTTGTAAGTAGATTTGAGACTGGCAGTGAGCAAGCCAGCTGCGAGCCATCATCCCTAAGTCGCGAATGCCATGCTTCAGCCACGGGGCCGGTGGCTGCCCTGCATCCGTCGTGAGGTGGCCCAGACAGCTGATTCTTCACTTGCCAAAACATGCTCTCAAAGAAGTGAACACTGCACTGAAAGAACAAAGCAGCAGACAGTCAAG
>PVKA01001655.1:70972-141099 GCA_004027165.1 Ctenomys sociabilis
ACAGGGACTTGAGGCGCGGGCCAGAGAGGCAGGAACCGTTAGCTGACCTGCCTGTGCTTTCTCAGAGAGGTGTGTGTGCGGGGGGGGGGGGGGGGGTCATCCTGGACATGGCAGTGCCCCAGCCTCTTCTCCAGTGTCTTGAAACTTCCAGTAACTGTGAGCTAAACAAACCTTTCCTTTCCTCATTTTGAGTGTCATATATTTGTCCCCACAATGAGAGAAGAGTAACTAACACAGTAATTTTCTCATCTTCCTTGTTTGCACCACACTACTGCTCATCCCAGATGCAGCAAAATCATGAAGTCTGGTCTGCACTCAAGTGGAACTGCAACTGTCCTGAGGCTGGGCTTGGTGCATTCATCCCCTGAGGCTTGGTCATGGTGCTATCCATGGATCAGATTTGCTTTGCTAAGGAGGGAGGCTTATTCCAGTGGGCATGCTGATTTTTTTTTTCCAGATAAGAAAAAAAATGTTCTTCTTTGCACCTCTTTGTGCTTGGCCAAGTGGTGTCATAATTTCTAAGAACAGTCTCATTTTCCTTGTAACCCCTGAGCCAACTGGAGGATGTGATATTTTCTTTCCTGTCTTCCATCCTGCTTTTCCAGCAAGCAACCCTGAGCACACACAATCCAGATGGGCTTAAAAACCTGTAATTTTATCTCTTTTTTGCACCCACTGTTTTACTTTTCAGGAAAAGAAAAAACAGAGAAAAAGAAAAAGATTTCAATCTTCCACACACATAAATAATGCCACAGAATGACTTCCCAAATGTATAACTGCGCCCTAAGCACAGATCCACATCATCAGGAAAAGGTGCCATTATTTAGGTTGAAAATTTACATGAAAAATACCTGAGAAAGAACACACACACACACACACACACACACACACACACACACACACACACACACATCTCACTGGGAAATCACCAGCCTAAGTAAATCTCATGTTTTCATCGGGCATAACTGTTATTAAATTTAAAATATGTGTGACAGACTCAAAGTACGTCCATGGCATTGTGGAGATCTAACTGTAAGCATGGCCTAAATCAAGAAAACAAGTCAATACCATACTTCTATCAATAAAGATATTTTAAATGGGGTTAATGAAATGATCTATAGTTTTGTGCCATTTATTTGTAGTGAGGTGTGTTTAAAAAAGCAGCATTAAGATGAGTGCTGCTTATTTGGGTAGCATTCTGCTTTAGTTCACATATACGTAGTGCCCTCATCACCACAATCTACAGCACAAATCTTTTCACACCCTTAGGTCAGTAGATTATCCTGACTAAATGCATTGACTATGTCAT
Source organism: Ctenomys sociabilis (assembly GCA_004027165.1). Lineage (NCBI taxonomy): Eukaryota > Metazoa > Chordata > Mammalia > Rodentia > Ctenomyidae > Ctenomys > Ctenomys sociabilis. The sequence goes on from PVKA01001655.1 coordinate 72,282, forward strand.
ATAAAAAAATGAACTGTGAGACTGGGCCTGGTGGCGTGCACCTGTAATCCCAGCACTTGGGAGGCTATAAACAGGAGGATCACTACGCATCCAATCTAGTAGTGAGACCTTGATCACCTGTAGACCCTTTCCTAAAAAGTACAAAAAAAAAATATTAATTATGAAATTGGTTGTGCTCCTGTGTTTGAATACTAAGGTAATTTTGTGACTGCTTGAACAGGTGACAATGCAAGAGTTTGTGAACACCTATTCTTCAGTTGGATTTCATTTTTCTGTCCTTACTTTCCTTTTATCTAATTTTCATTTTATTTTGTTGTATTGTGTGTGTCATGCTTATCCAGCTCAAATTCATTTTATAAAACAAAGGGGAGGCTTTCAAGAGCCAGGGAAAGACCTACTCATTTGCCAGTCATAGTAATTTCTCATCAGCCTTTCACTGGGACTCAAGATGCATGCAACAGCCTTTGTTTTTGTTTCCTTTGTTCAGTTGTTTTCTTCTAGGAAGTTAGATGCACCAAATGCAGTTGATTGTAAGGGTGAAAAGAAGACAATGGATTCAAGTGAAGCCTAAGGATGTCTGTGTCCCAACTAGGGAACTATGGGTAGGTGGATCATAAAGAGAAGAAGCATGAATTCAGGGGCTGGGGCTGCAGCTCACTGCCTCGCATGTGCCCTGGTTCAGTGCCCAGGACTGCACAAATAAATAACTGAATCACTGAATAATACAATGAGCATTAAATGGACATTTCTAAAATCCTTAACATACAAAAGTGAAAAGGCAGACCCCTCTCCAGATAGCCTGGAAGGTAAAAGAGAAATCCAGTGTGATGTCCCATGAACTTCAAAATAAGAAGTTTCTAGAGGCTAGAAAGGGATCTTCAAAGACTTTTTTTGGAGAGAGAGCTTTGCTCGGAGTTTCCCATCCTCATAACCCTAATGAGTGGGGTGGGGTGCAGCATGTTTTTCCCACACTTTAAGCTTGGGAAGAGGATTTTAAAAACCACTTGAAGCCACAATGAGATGTGTTTCTAAAGCTGCTGAAACACTTAGCATCAAAAAGATAATAACATACTAGTGATGATGTGGAATACTGCAACTCTTAAACAACACTCATAAGAAAATAAACTTGAGTAGCAATGGGGAAAAAGCCTGACAGCCCCTCAAAACGGTAACTACTTATAGTAGTGAGCAAGGCTGGGGTATAGCTCAGGAGAAAAGCATGTGTCTAGAATATGCATGGCCCTGGGTTCAAAACCTGGCACAAAACAAAAACACAAAACATAGAAAAAGTACCACACTCTGGGTGGGACAGAAGTGTTCCCACACTGTCATGTGTTCAAAGGTGGGACTTTGGGAGGTGACGGGGTCATGAGGGTGCTAGATGCACCTGGGAGTGACTCCACAGCAGAATATGCTATTAGGTGTAGGGCTCAGGAAGGGTTAGGTCCTCCATGAGTGTGCGAGGTACACTTTCCTGTCTGTCCTTCCCATCTCCTTGCTTCCTCGCTGCCACCAGGCAAATGGTTTGCCACTCATTGCACCCTCTGCTGTTCTACTTCTCCTTGGAGCAGCTGACCGTGGACCAAATCTCTGAGTCAAAATAAACCTCTCTCCCTTTTAGCCATGGGTGTTGGCTATGTACTGTGTTCACCAACAGGACAACGGCTTAGGGTAGTGCACAAAGAGAACTGGCGAGTCTGCTATGTTCTAACAAGCCTACCACCACACACAACCCTAGGCAGGGTTTCCTTGTACAAGCCAGACATGGAAACAGCCTGTGCTGTCCATTGGTGCGCAGGTCAGTGAGCACAACGTGGTATATCCATTAACAGAGCATTGTTGTATGATAAAAACTTTCAGTATTAATACACTCTACAAAGTGAATGTGTGCAGGATGCACTACACAAAGTCAAAGAAGGCTGTGAAAGCCACCACAGAGTGTAAGATTTCCTCTAAGTGAAAGTCTTAGGAGAGGCAAATAAAGCCCAAAAGGAGTTGAAGGTTTCCCAGGGCTGGGAGTGCAAGAAATTGGGGCGTGCCAAGCTCACAAGGGTCACCATTCAAGGACGTTCACCATCAGCGCCCTCCTCACAGCACCTCCTCCCGTATGTGGGTCTCACGGCTCCTTCTCTTCACTGTGCCAAGAACTCACATTGTCTTCCTTCCAAATGTGAGGCCAAGACTCCACAACCCCTTTCACTACTTTATGCGAGATTTCAGAGTTCATTTCAGAGATGATATAGTCTCTCTGTTGTCTTTCCTACCTATTCAGCTAACTACAAAGGCTTTTTTTTTTTGTGTCTACTGCAAAGACTTTCCTCACAGGGCATGACTTCTGCAGAGCCCCAAAGCCTTTGGACAGAGCCCCAGCAGGAGCACCCGAGCGCTGGGCCTGTTTGCCGCTCAGCCTCCCGTTGTCCCACTGGAGCCCCTGCTCCTCCCCGTGGACAGAAACTGGGCTCCAAGCTCAAGACCTGTGCCACATCTCTCCTCAACTGTGTCTCCCATGCCTCTGAATGTGAGATCCCTTTCGAAGCACACCATGGGTCCTTCTCTGGTGACTCACATCTAAGAACAACAGAAAAGAAGCACATCAAGGCAGAAAGGAGGCAGAAGAAGAAAGAGGAAGGGAGCCTTTGTGAGGAGGACGAGACTGAGCCTGGGGTTCTTCTCTCTTGTTACGCCACATAGGGCTTTCCTCAGCAGTCATGTAAAGTCTGATAATAACTGACACTTTTCTTTTTCTTTTTTTTTATTTTAGAGAAGAGTCTACGGGGTGTTTAGGGTCTCACTACTAGACCAGACTAGTAGTGACCCTCAGGTTTATAGCCTCCTAAGAGCTAGGATTACAGGTGCATGCCACCATGCCCAGTCTTAATTGCGGTCTCAGAGCGCCCCGGGGGTGGGCAGGGCTGGCACAGCAGGCCTGAGGATCAAAGCCCCTGCGCATTCCTGCAGGTGTTTTAATCGGCTGAGCTATTTGGCTGGCCCAATAATTGGCATTTTTCAAGAGAGGACATGGATTAGAAAAATGGAGTGGTACGCAGGCCGACCAGCTAGCAGCACACAGAGCAGGAACCCGTGGCCTATGAGTAGCAGCCCCAGAAGGCACCTTGGAGCTGCAGAAAGAAGACGCAATGGGTGGCATCAGAGCATTTGGACACAACCATCATGAGCCGCACGGGAACAAGGACGAGACCCCTGAGGTCAGCACCTACTGAGGTGTCGCATACAGCCAGGCTGAGGGCAGCAGGGCCAGGGACTGGGCTGCACTGAGGCTGTTACCAAGCTGTCTCATGGGGGAGGAGGCCACTGTTGAAATTTAAAATGTAACGTATGGAAAATATGAAGCTACAATGATAAATAGAACTTTAAAACTTCAGGAAATGTTTCCTTTGAGAGACGATGCTGCCTGCACTCCACAAACACAGTGTGATGTCCCAGTCCCTCCAACTTGAAATCTGAACCTTGCCTCTGAGAGACACTCACGTCACAGCAGACACTCATGTCCTGGGCGTCTTTTAGAGTTTATTTTTCCTAGTGCACTGCTCTCTCTTCCAAGGGCATACTCCAGGGATATTACTTGAATTCATGTATTTTACTCATTCCCATTAATCATTTCAGAAAAAGCATGATACTGATCTCATTTTCTTCTCATTATACTCATGTTAAATATAAGTGCTGATAGTCATGATAGGCCCCAGGCAGCGGGCATGGCACCATACTCGCTGCCATGCTTGGCAGAACATGTACCCATGCCTGTAATTTCAGGATAATTTTACCAGCTGTAAGTGTAACAGTTCCATGCTCAATCCTATTATCGCGCTAAATAGAACCATGAAGCAAACATCACTTATTCCCCAGGGCACGAGAGCTCCTGAATAGGCTCAGCTCCGCTGCTCTTCTGGATTAAGGAACAAGAGCAAGGTGATGACTCTACAGTTAGCTCGCTCTACCTCTAACACAGAGCTCCTCAAGCTCGCGCCACCTGCGCACCTGAAGGTGAAGGAATAAATAACTAACTGCAAGGTTTTTGCATTTGACTTGCTGGGTTTTCTCAGTTTTACAGAAAAGATAAGAGTGCCGTGTGCTGAATGAAGCCACAAAAGGACCCAAGAAGAATAAACTTCGCAGGCGGCATTTACTAAAAACAGCTTCACTGTTTTATACTATCTGCTACATCCACTTGTTAAAATTATAAAATAGTAAGACTCCATTTGTATTTTATCGTGTTTCTCTTTTGTTTTTATTTGATCTATTTTTTTTACATTATTTTAGGTAAGCCATTTTTCATTGTTAGGACAATTGCTAATTATTGGCATAACTTTGTTTAAAGAAAGAGTAACTTGAGGAAAGTATTCTAGAAATGAATAAACACATCTGTGGAATTAACGTAAGAGTTATTTGGTTGACTTGGCAAGAACCAACTTTCAAATATTGAGTTTTATATCTGGAAAAAAAATGTGAAAGTATGTAAAACAAACACACCACGGGCAAGAGAGCCCTGCGATTCACCAAGGGAAGTGGAAGGAGTGAGTGTCTCCATCTGTTCGTACAGTTTTGCTTTCTCACAGCATTTGGAAATGCGCTGGACAGAGATAACTTTGTTCAGTCCTGAAGTGCGACTTGCCCCAGTTGTTGTTTCTGGCGCCTGATGGCCCTAGGGTCTGTGAAGTCAGAGAGCCCAGCCAGAAAAGGTTTGCTGCCAGCGCCTGTGCAGGAACTAGAGCTGGGGCTCCACCCCTCTGCCGCTCTCTTGCAAGTGCACTCAAGGGTTCATTTCACCAAGGATGCTCATCCTGCAGGTCTGCTAACAGCAGAACTCTCAGAAAGCAAAGGGAACTCTTCAGACTGTCAGCTGGGGTCCAGGTCTAGGCTCAGCCCCTTCCGTGGAATTTGCCAGTGTAACTCTCGAGTGCCTTCTGATCACGTAGTCTTACAGTGAGCCACATTTGATACAAGAGAAAAGCAGAAAGAGGTGGCGATCTTCCTGAGGCCTCATAGCGGCCAAGACTGAATTTTATCCCTTGCCATCTAGAAAAAGACATACTCTAACGGCTGCTGCCTCTACTTGCTTCCAACTCTTTGGGGATACTGAGATTTAGAAATCTACAAGGAAAACATGGTCGTCTTGCTTGCTCCCATTGGCCTGCTGTGAAATCATCCCCAAGGGTGAATTTTCTTGCTTTATGATGACCTACATGTTTTTAAACTAAGTGACAGATTTTGAATATATTCACACTGGTCTGGGTTTGCTTCATACCTGTTTAGGCAGCCCACTTGAAGAGGGTTGAATTTCAGCATGGATGATTCTGATTATATGGAAGATACCATCTCTTCAGGGGGAATAAAATGAGTTAGAATGCCCAGAAAGATGTTCAGATTTAAAAGAAAAGAAAAAAAAAAACTGTTTGTAATTCCCCCCTTTCCTTGCTTCTGTTGAATTCTTCTGCCAAACATGTACTTACTACATGAAGATACGTTGAAATTTCTACTGACACCTGATCTAAAAAATGTCCATCATTATGGGACGAATGGATTTCCCCCGCTGCCAATCTGTAACAGGTAAACCAAGGGGTATTGCTGTTCTGCGGGTTACTAATGTATAATGTTGGTGCTAAACAAAGAAGAAAGCCAAGGTAAGTAATGTTCTGTGGCCCATCACCCATCACAGAGAGGATTACGGAGGGCCACAGGGAAGCTCCTGTGGTGCACTGAAACACCTAAGGCATTGCTGTCCTGTGCTCATTCTTTTTTTTCTTCCAAAAGCAACACTTCTTTTCCCTCTTTTCTCCCTTCTCTAGGATTCTTCCCTCTTCTGCACTCCCACAGTCCCTGGAAAACATAAATAATCTCTTTTTTTCTTTCAACCATTTTCTCTGCTGCAAACAAAAATGGACACCTTAGGCTGCATCTCTAGGTTTCCAGCTGCATGGAAAGTCACCCCTTATTGGCTGCAATAAAAATAATAGACCCCCAGATATTGGTGGGGGGAGAAAAATACAACCCCTGAACCTCCTCTTAGTAACAGGCATGAAGTCTCCATCTCATTTTATTAGCATCAGAATGTTAAAATAATCAATTGTAATATCATGGGAAACTCTGGATGGAGGACCGTGGGCAATTGCCACAATGTCTCACAAGTTCTACAGCATATTGGGAGAAACTCAATTTAACCTTTTAGTATCAGTAGCAGAAACCTGTTCCTCTATGTCATAGAACTGGGTGTGCAAAGCATAATGTGCACAGAAGTGGCTTCTACCAAACAGGACCAATGCTAGGTCCACAGTACAATGTATAAAGCAATGAGTCATGTAGGGGTACAGTCACATCTAGTCTTCTGAAACCAAGCCACAATCAACCTATTCTTTCTTAATTTAATAGAAAAACCTATATAAATGGTCCACTTATCGCAATTCTATGCCTTTAAATGAAACAGTGCATTTTAAAATTTTATCTTATGTATTTTATTTCGATGTGTACAGTGCACACCTCAATATGATATGGAGGAACAGTGAAGGAATTTTATAATACCTTGAAGAATGAAGAGACAAAAACTTGGATAAGGAAGGAACATAACCCCAAGGTATGCTTACTAGAAAGACACCCTGAAGCCCCATGCAATTGTTACATGTGTGCTACACATTTCATCACGAACTTCTAAGTACTAAGAATATACCTTGACGTGATCACTTAGGAGAGTCATAGGACCTATAAATGGGAAGAACACATAGAATGAAAAACATTTCTTACTGATGTCCCTGCTTTCATAATGTGGAGACAATGTAAAACAAGAAAGATGTCTTTAAATGTTATTGTGTTTTCCTATAACACAGTTCAAGAGAATTCTATGGGTATATATTTTTTGACTACTGAGCTTATGGCTTTATAGTAGAAGCAGCTAATGGGCTAGGGATTTTGTAATTGTCTTGTTAAATATGTACTTGTTTCTCCTGGCAACCTGCTTTCATTCTTCAATCATTTGTTACAGTGTGGTGTAGCGTGTGGTCAAGAACATGAGATTTCCAACAGGCTCATTTGATCAATGGTTTGATCTGATTAACTTTTTTGTTTTTCTTATTTGTTAAGTGGAGATAATCCCAGACCAACTTTTCAGGTTTGGTGTGAGGGTCAACTAAAATCTCTTGTGATACTCCCAGGAACATAATAATCCCTGAAAAGCTCATTTCTGACAAAATTTATCACTGATAAATACTGATAGTATGTAACCACTAGTACTTACATACTATTAGTATTTATGTTCCTGTATGATACATACATGGCCACTTAACGCTACTGCTTATGTTCATATGTGATGCAAACATTCTATAGTCATAACAGCAACTCTGCTTTACAGAAATGATTCACATCATCTCTGATCATGCAAAATTGTGTTGTTGTGTAAAAGTTTTGGTGTAAATTTGCAGTAGACACATTCAGTGGTAGTTGGGAATCATGGTATTATTCTCTCTTCCTTAAAAGGAAATCACAGTTGAGAAGAGGGGCTAACAAAATTTTTACATGTCTAGTGGGCACATTAGCCATAAGAAGAAAAAGTCATCAGGTGGCTGGGCTTCTGGAAGCCACCTCATCAGAGGTCTCATAGGACCAGGTATCTGAGCACAAGTTCTCTGCTTTGTTGAAAAGGAGAAGGGGATTCAAAACTACCCATATTAAAAAAACAGATCCTGAAAAATAAACGTTCAGAAACTGACACCAAGTATTTGAAAGAACATTTCAGTTCACCAGGAAATGGTCTGAGAAGAAGAAAACACATTTTCTTTTTCATCTTCCCTGGCTTAATATGACCAGATAAAACCAGTTTCTTAATTACACATGTTCTTGCTCCCACTTCAGGGCATTTCTATCATCACTTAACTCTGCAGAGGTTATTTACCTCTTATTAAATTAACCACAAAGCATTAAATATTGGAGCTTTACAAGACAAAATGAGTCACTGATTTTCCAATTCTTAGTGCTAACCCTAAGCAAAACTAAATGACAGAAGGTCCAAGCGAGTTTGGTCTTTCAGGAAGAGAACATGAAATCTTGAAGCATGCTGTTAGAAAAGAGTTCCGCAAAATATCAGAAATCTGTTTGCATCTGAGCTTTGCCATCCATGAATTTGTGACTCTGGCACACATTCTTAAATATTTGTCTCAATTTGTTTGGTTTAATAAAGGAAAATAAATATGTGACAACATGAAATATTTTGAAAAGCTCTTGAAAATCAGAAAATATTATTCAGAATTAGAATAGTTCCACAGTTTCAGCTTCACTTAGTCATATTCATAAATATGATCCTTGTAGCTAGGCAAGAATCACTTTCATAAGAGTATAAATTAAAGAGCAGAATCTAGTTTTTAAATGGAAACAGTAAGACCAGTTATGATTGATCAGGTGTTCCTCATAAAGTATTTGTTTAACAACAATGTCTTTTTCACATACTCAGTTATTCACTGAAAGTTTATTTTTTGAACGCAGAATTAGAAAAAATAGCAGTGAATTATTTCAAATTTAAAAGCCAAATTCTGGATTCAAGTTTGGGGTCTCACTGTACTATTATCTTTCTATGTTTTTTAACTTAGCCAAATCCCAATTTCCTCATCTGAAAAAAATAGTTTGTGACAATTTTAGATTGAAATGTGCAGTTTCCAATTAAAATCCTGAGACACACAAAGAAACAGACATGACCCACTTGCAAATCATAAACTGTCCACGCACGAGACCTTGCGGTAAACAGACAGAAATTGAAAACAGCCATCTCAAAGATGCTCAAAATGCAAAAGGAAAGTAATAGATCTCAGGGGAACAAAAATCTAGGAACAAAATATCAAAAAAAAAACCCCAAAAAACAGTAACTCTAAAATGAGAAAGTCTGGAACTGAAACATAATAAAGTTATAAAATTATAAGGCATGCTGAAAGAAATTACAGAATATATAAATAAATGGAATCATACCCCATGTTTATGGAGTAGAAGACAAAACTATTGTTATGCTGTCAATAGTCCTTAATGTTATTTAGCAATTCAATGGAATCTGTGCTAAAAATCTTTTATTTTTCGGAAATAGAAGATCTTCTCTTAAAATTCATAAGAAATCCCAAGGGACACTGAATAGCCCAAAATAAGCTTGGTGAATGAGCTAATATGGCAGATTCACCCTTCCTGCTCTCCAAACTTATTAAAAGCTTCATGACTAAAACACTGTGACAGGGACAGAGACAAGTGGATAGACCAATAGAACATAATACAACATCCAGAAACAAATTCTTTCATGTCCACATTCAAAAGATTTTTTTTTTAGGATACCAACACCAATCAGTGACAAAATGAGTCTTTTAAACAAATTGGAAAAGTATCTATACATGAAACAAACTGGAACCTTCTCTAGCACCATATTAAAAATTAACTTAATAAGGAGAGTCTGAAACGAAAGACCTAAAACTAAATATTTTAGAAGAAAATATACTAAAAATAATTCATGAGGTTGAATTTGGCAATAATTTCTTGGATAAAAGGAATAGGCAAAACATGGACTTAATGGAAAGTTAAAATTATTTATAAAAGGAGAAATTACTTGGAAATCATATGTCTAATAAGAGAATAATATCCAAAGCACATAGAAATTTCTTAAACAAAATGGAAAATAAAAAACCCTGTCTAAGCTGGTCAAAGGACTTGAATGCACATTTTAATACAGTGAATCACAAAGCAATTCTCAGATTGGTAAATGATTAGAAAACAGTAAACCAATGCCACAATGAAACACTTCTTCAGACTCTAATATTAGAGTGACTCTCATTAAAAAAAAAAGAATATTGGAAAGCAGTAGAAAAATTGGAATTCTTGCACATAGTAGGTGGGAATATGAAGTACTATGGCCACCGAGAAAAATTTTTTAAATCAAAATGGCATTACCATATGATCTAGCAACCATAATTTGTTTCAACAATTGGAAAAATTTAAAATAAGGTTTCAAAGAAGTAGGCATAAAACCATATTTACATAATCCTTATGCACAATAAAATACAGAAGACACCCAATATGCCCATGTACAGTTAAGTGGATAAGCAAGATACACTGACTACAGTCAATAAGGCCTTATTTAGCTTTAAACAGAAAGGCAAGGCTGGGGAGATGGCTCAGCGATCTAAGTTCCTGGTTGGCAAACACAATGACCAGGGTTTGATCCATAGTACCACAGGCCATGCCACCCCAAAACCTGGGCATGGTGGCGCAAACCTGTAATCCCAGTGCTGAGGAGGCTGAGACAGGAGGATCACTTCAAGTTCATGCTGCATAGTGAAACACTTTGTCAAATTTAAAAACAAAAGCAGGAGGGCACTTTTGACATACACTACAACATGGGTGAACTCTCAAGTAAGGGAAATAAATCAGAGACAAAAATAATTCTGTGTTGACTCCGCTAATGAAATAAGTAGAGTCGTCAAAGTAACAGACAGCACAATGAAGTTTTCTTTTTTTGGGCGGGGCAGCAGAGTGAGAAGGGTGAAAGTCATCACTAGGCAACCTTAGAGTTTCTGTCTGAGCTAAAGGAAGATGTGCCAGAGTTGCTTGCTGAGGGGCTGAGAAACATCACCATGTTTTACACCACTGAACTATGTGCTTAAAATTTTATAATAGCAAATCTTATGTTATGTAAATTTTCCATAATAGAATAACTTGGTGTTATGGTTTGTGTACAGCTGTCCCCCCAACTATATGCAGTCTTTGGGGTGGCTTCTGGAGTTTGTGATTGATAACTGTGGGTGTGGATACTGCACTGGCCCTGGGACAGGTAATTTGCATTACAATGTAAGGTGGGAAGAGAAGTTAGCTGCTTGAGCTGCTGCTACTTCTCTGTGCTCTTGCTCTTTGTCCCGGAAAGGCTGCTCTCTGCCTTGTGCCCGTCTGCCTTGGAGCCAGCTGAGTATGGACTGAAACCTCCAGTAACTGTGAGCTAAATAAGTCTTTCCTTCCTTCATTTTGGGTCAGGTATTTGTCCCAGCAATGAGAGAAGAGTAACTAAGACATGAGGGAAATACAAGGAATAATAATTCATTACAATAATTGTGAGGAAGAAATAATACGTATGAAGCTGTGCAAAGTCTGTCATATGCTTTATTCAAAGAATACTTGTGAGTATTCTTTGAGTGAGGCCTTCCTCTGCACTCTTGGGACCCCCCCCCCCCCCCGGCCTCCGGACGCAGCCTAGGCAATGTCAATGAGACCTTCATCTGCATTCTCAGGACTCCAACACTCCTCCGGATCCATCATGACAGGGACCTTCTGTCAGGCTCTTGGGACACCTCCACCCTGCTGGAGCCAGAACAAACCCAGGCCAGACAAATGTATGAGGGAGCTTTTTGGGCTCCACTGCACCCACTGGACCTCTTCTGATCTAGCCCAGGCCTGCCTTGTGGTTAACACCATCCTCCCCACTCTCTGGACACCTCCACCCCTCCATTAAAGCACAGGTGGTGAGAGTAAGGCCTTTTCCCAACTCTCAGGATGCCTTCACCCCTCCAAAGCCAACCCAAACCTAGGCCGAGCAAGTGTGTGGGAGAGCTTCCAGGCTCTCCTGAGCCCGGTGGACTGCTCTGGATCCAGCCAAGACCCTCAGCGTGAGTGAGAACATCCACTGCACTCTCTGGACCCCTCCACCCCTCCAGACCTAGCTCAATCCCAAGCCCAAGCCCTGCAAGTGTATGGGACAGCTTCATCCCTCCCCTACACCCACTTGTGCCCTCCAGACTCAGCCCACACCTGACATACAGGTCTTGGGTGAAACTCTGCAGCTGCAGACCTGCAGAGAGAGTAGGAACAAGAACCACCCAGCTAATCCAGGAGTACAACATCTTGTCAGAGGGGCACAACAGGTTCAGTCCCAAGGGCTGCAGCGCGAAGGAGCTGAACACATTAACCAGACCCAAGCCAGGCACAAATGGATGAACTTAAACTCTGTAGATCTGCAGCTGAATATCAGTAGGTGCTAGGGTTATAATGACAATAGAGCTCTACACCAAAGGTCAGAGGACACTGCTACACAAAATGACAAAGAAAAGGAGCAAAAGGCAATCTCAGACCCCGAGCCCACACACAACAAGGGCATAAGACACTAGCACAGAAGAAATTGGGAATCACAGAGCTGAAATGTCTGAATCAATAGTGTCTGAAATAAACAACACCAGAAAGATATAGAGGAACTCAGATCAGAAATAATCTCTGAAATAATAGCATCTGAAGTACAGAATCAAATGCAGAAACATACAGAAGAAACCTGATCAGATATAATATCTCTAGTAAAAGAATTAATGGCTGCTTCTCAAGAAGACACTGATAAAGGGCCAGGGAGATGGCTCAGTGGAATAAGCACTTCCCTGGCAAGCGCAAGGGCCTGAGTTCAATCCCCGGTTCTGAAAAAAAAAAAAAAAATAGAGGATATTAGAAAACTGACATATTTTTTCAATGAGCAATATAAGAAAGAAACAGATCCTATGAAGCAGAGTCAAAGAGATATAGAGAAACTTAAAACATCAATCACAAGCTTGCAAAACTGTTTGAGTGAAAGTGAAGATAGAGTTTCAGATCTTGAAGACACCATCGCCACTTGTGGAAAGGTAAGAAAAGATCTTAAAACAACTAGGATGCAGGAAAAAATAATTCATCACCTGCAAGATGATGCAAAGATGAACAACGTGAGACTAATAGGCACCAGTGAGAAAGAAGGAGTCAATACAAATGATATAAAAAGAATATGGACAGAAGTAACAGCAGAAAACTTCCCAAATATGAGGAAACAATCTGACATTCAGGTAAATGAAGCATACAGAATGCCAAATGACTTCAATCCAATTAAAATACACCTAGACATATAATAGTCAAGATCCCAGAAATCCAACACAAGCACAATATATTAAAAGCTGCTAGAGAAAAGAAATATCACATTTAAAGGAAAACTCATCAGAATACAAACAATGAAGGCAAGAAGAGGATCAAGCAGAGTACTTCAAGTCCTCTATGAAAACAAATCCCAGCCAAGACTACTATAGCCTACAAAGCTCTCTTTCAAGTTTGATGGAGAAGTGAAATAATTCCATGACAAAGAACAACTAAAGAATTTCATGATGACAAACCCTACATAGACTACTAAAAAATGTTCTAGAGAGGGACCAAAATGATCAGAACTCCACAAATGAGAGCAGAAGGAACCCACTAAATAAGGCAAACAATTAAACACAGAACAAAAAGGAGTAAACAATACTAAGTAAATAAATGTCGATTGTAAGTGAATACATATCAGTTATAACCATCAATGTAAATAGTCTCAATTCACCAATTAAAAGAAATAGACTGGCACAGTAGATTAGAAAACAAAATCCAACAATATGCTGTATAGAAGAAACACACTTAACTCATAAACAAATTCATGGCTGAAAGTCAAAGGATGAAAACAACACTACACAGCCCAGCACCTCAGAAAAAAGCAGGGGTATTAATCTTGTTCTCAGATGGTCTCAACTTCAAATGAAGAATGATCAAACGAAATAAAGAAGCCCACTATACACTAGACAGTGGGAAAGTTCAAGAGGAAGAGGTAACACTCATAGATATGTAAGACAAACCTTAAAGGACATGAGAAATCTAATATGCAATACCACAATCTTAACAGAAGATCTTAACACCCCCTTATCCCTAAAAGATAGGTCAGGCAGACAAAAGATTAGCAAAGAGGTAGTAGAACGGAACCAGCTTGGAACAAATGGACTTAGTGGACATATACACCCAACCACAATTGAGTACCATGATGCTGCATCACAAACACCTAGAAAAGGAAGGGCAAATCAAACCCACAGATGAAAGAATGGAAGAAATAATAAAGATTAGGGCAGAAATTAATTGAATCAAGATGAAGAAAATAGTTCAAGCAGATTCTTTGAAAGATTAAATAAAATTGATGAGTGCCTAGCTAACCTCAACAAGCCATAAGGAAAAAAAGGATGTAATTACCAGAGAGACAGATGAAAAATCAGAAGATTACCAATAACTACTTGGAGAATCTTTATCAAAACAAAATCAAGAAGATATAACAAATCTCAATAACCCAATGACAGCCAATGAAATAGAAAATGTAATAAAAAAAAAAAAACCTACCGACAAAGAAAAGTCCAGGTCCTGATAGATTCACAATTGAAATCTACAAGAAATTTACAGAAGATATACTTCTCAAACTCTTCAATGAAATTGAAAAGGAAACAGTCCTCCCAGAATTTATTCCTCGAGGCAAGGATTATATGGATTCCAAACCTAGAGAAAGACACAACTAAAAAAGAGACCACGCCAATCTCCCTTATGAACATAGATGCAAAATACCTCAACAAAATCCTAGCAAATAGAATACAGCAAATCATCAAGGTTATACAGCATGACTAGGTAGGATAAAAGGATGACTCAATATATGCAAATCTATAAATGTCATGCACTATATCAATACAGCAAAATCCAAAAACTACATGATCATCTCAACTGATACAGAAAAGGCTTTTGAGAAAGACCAACACTCACTCATGTTTAAAGTCCTACAGAAATTTGGAATAGAAGGCCTCGACTTCAATTTGATAAAAGCCATCTATGATAACTCAATGGGTAACATAATTCTGAATGGGTAAAATCTGAAATCTTTTACTCTCAGACAAGGATGTCCTCTATCACCCCTCTAATTCAATATAGTTCTGGAATCATTAGCTACAGGCATTAGACAAAACACAAAATAAAATGAATAAAAATACATAAAGAAGAAGGTAAGTTATCACTATTTGCAGATGACATAATACTTTACTTGGAAACCCAAAAAACTCCACCTAGAAGCTACTAGAATTGATAAACAATTCTAGCATACAAGATACAAAGTCAATACACAAAAGGCAATAGCATTCCTCTACACAGATAACAAACACATGAAGAGGGAAATTAGAGAAACAATATATTTTACAATAGCACTGAGGAAAATGAAATACCTTGTCATTAATCTAACTAAAGAAGTCAACAGGACTTCTTCTGTAATTTTCAAGGAAAATGACAGTACTCTTAAAAAAGAGATTGTAGAGGATTTCAGAAAGCAGAAAGATATTTCCTGCTCCTGGATAGGAAGAACCAACATTGTGAAGATGGCCATACTCCCCAAATTGCTGTACAGATTTAATGCAATCTGTATCAAACTACCAACAGCATACCTCCCAGACCTAGAGAAATTGTTTCTAAAATTTAACTGGAATCAGAAAAGACCTAGAATAGCAAAGGCAATCATGGCCAACAAAGATAAGGCAGGAAGCATTACAATTCTTGACTTGAAATTATGCTACAAAGCTACTGTGACAAAATCAGCATGGTACTGACAACAAAATAGACCTGAGGAGCAAGGGAATAGATTAGAAGATCGAGAGGCTTCTGCAAACACACTCAGTCACCTGATCTTCGACAAAGGGACCAAACACACTTACTGGAGGTAAGATAGCATCTTTATCAAATGGTGCTGGAAAAATTGGCTCTATACAAGCCAGAAACTAAAACTTGACCCAGTTCTATCACCATGCACTAAACTAAAGTTAAAGTGGATTAAGGATATAAACATTAAAACAGAAACACTGAATGTCCTGTAAGAGAAAGTAGGAGGAACTCTTGAACACATAGGGGTCAGCAAAGAGTTCATGAACAAAAATCAATTTGCATGGGTAATCCTTAAAAGAGTTAACAACTGGGACCTCCTCTTACGGATAATGTTCTGCATGTTGAAATAAATTACCAACTAAGTGAAAAGACAAGCTAAAAATTTTGAAAAAAATCTTAAATAATAAGCACTCAGATAAAGGTCTGTTCTCTAGTATTTATAAAAGAACTAAAAAACTTCACAATTTAAAGACCCAGTCCAGAAATGGGCACTCTAGATGAACACATAGTTCTCAGAGGACAAAATTATAGAAGGAAATAAATATATGAAAAATGCTGCTCATTACTGGCCATCCAAGAAATGTAATTTACAACAACACTGAGATAGCATCTCACCCCAGAAAAAAAATGGCTATCATAAAGATATCAACCAACAATAAATATTAGAGAGGCTTTGGGGGAAAAGGAACCCTTCTCTACTGCTGGTGGGATTGTAGACTGGTGCAGTCATTATGGAAATCAGTGTGGAGATTCCTTAAAAATTAGCACTGGAAATCCCATTCAATCCAGCTATCCCCCTACTGGGAATTTTCCTGGAGGAATTTAAAATGTCATATCATAGTGATATATGTGTACCTATGTTTATAGCAGCACAATTTGTGATAGCAAAAACTTGGAAACAATCAAGATGGTAATTTTATACAGTGGAGTATTACTCAGCTATAAAGAATAACAAACTTGAAGCCTTTATATTTAAGTGGATGCCACTTGAAGATATACTCATAAGTGAAAGAAACCAGATCCACATGTGTAAATATCATATAGTTTCCCTAGTATAAGAACTCAAAAGAAGAAATACAAATAGAAAGGCATAACACAATTGAAAGGAAAGTGATAACTTGAGGATTGGACAATGAGGAGAGTGCAAGGAGAAAAGCTTGGAAACAGGACAGCGGCAAAGCCATACATTCATAAGCACAAGATGGTAAGACAATGATCCTGAGAAACATCAGCAGGTTTTTGAAACTAGCAGTTGATTTGTAGGATTCTCACCCTGACTAACTTATATGCTGATACCTGTGAACTAAGAAGCTGCACTGAAAATAGCAATGTGTAAAGGTGGGGTCATGCTTAGAATGCTTCTAAATGCTTACTGCTTGTCATTATGTACCAATTAGTGTCATACTGTCTCCCAAGTAAATCCTTTTTTTTTTTTTTAAAGAAAAAAGGTAATAAGTGAAAACAAGAGACAGGAAAAAAAAAAAGCCACAGGACAGTCCCACTACAATGTTATATATGGTTAGGTTTCTTAATTTCTTTGTAAAATTATGTAATTATTTATATTTTTTCAAATCTTTTTATTTTTTTAATTTTTGTCTTCATATTCTGTAGGGACTTAAAGTTTAACATATAAATACTTGATGGAAAATACCTGTTCCATGTTAGGCCCAAGATGTATGATATTCACACAGATAGTGAGGTTAAACTCAATTCCATATATTGTAGGGTAATAATAAGGTTCTCTTCTGGACTGTTAATAACCTACGTTTGTAGACTAAAAATCAAAGAAAAAGAAGGGTTGCAAGGACAGCCAACATTTTGGCCCTAGCCTTTCAAGATCAGTGAGAACTCAAAACATAGGAGAACCTATACTGTGACATCATGTAACTCAGTTGTGTCCCAAATTTTCTGATCAAGGAGATTATGGGGCCACAGAGGAATGTGATCAATGATGTAGAGAGTACCTAAGGAGAGTCACATGGAGAGAAAATATTCTCTGAGGCTTTCACAGAGAGCAAATTGGTCAAGCAATAGCCATGACTCATTCACATATCTGACACTCACAAAGGATTTACAAACTGCGGTATAGGGTTTCAGGGCAAATCCTGAGGGGATGTGACTGAACTTGTCAGATACAAAAGTTACATTTCTTGTTATATAGGTTTTGCTTTATCTTGGTCTTAACCACTGAGCAGAAAAGTATGAAAATGAAGTATAAAAAGTAAAGCCACATTAGTATGCTGAGCTGTAAAAAGCTAAAGTAAACAACTTTGGACATTGCCAGTTTTATGTAAAACCCACTACTGTTATAGACTACTGGACTGTATTGGGAGATTCTGCTGAATTCATGCACTTAAAATATTTAAATAACAATGGAATGACCATCTTTGATAAAATTAACCAAAAGAGTGGATTAGAAATGAACAACCCTTTTGTATTTGTATACTCAAAATAGTTAGGATAGATATACAGCTCCATCTTTTAACTCGATGAATAGAGAGGTTTCTTATAATAGTGTTTGAAGCAGGATATCATGTTTGCATCTTTTCCAATGAATAACCATATGACAACAATATGCAATGTAATAATTCTTGAAAATGTGTCAGTACTAAGTTGTGAAACTTTCTCATTGATATTTGTTTCTCAATAAAATTATCAATAAAAGAGTGATAAACTTGAAGCCTTCATATTTTAGTGGATGCCACTTGACTATATATTCATAAGTGAAGGAAACCAGATCCACATGTGTCAATATTGTATAGTCGCCCTAGTATAAGAACTTGAAAGAAGAAATGCAAATAGAAATGTATAACACAATTAAAAGGAAAGCAAGGACTTCATGATTAGACAACCAAGAGAGGGCAAGGAAAAAAGCTAGGAAACATTTGTTCTGGACAGGATATTATGTCTGCACCTTGTACAATGAATAACCACTAAGAGAACAATATACAATGTATTAATTATTGAAACTGTCCTATTAATTGGTTTTGAAACTGTCTCATTGCTATTTGTTTCTCAATAAAATTAATAAAAGAAACAAAGAATACATGCCAGCATCATCTATTGATAAGAAGCCAATACTCTATATAACTGATGAAAAATGATTTTCTTCTAATAAAGAAAGATGAGTTCTTTCTGTGAGTATGTAGTTGAAATGGTACAACATCGAACAATCCAATACATGTTAAATGGAGAAAAGATGTCATTTTAAAAAAATTTCCTTAATGAAAAATGTAGTAAGTATAAGATAAATATGTTCTAGAAGCCAGACGTGGTGGCGCATGCCTGTAATCCCAGCACTGGGGAGGCTGAGGCAGGAGGATTGTTGTAAGTTCGAGACCAGCCTGAGCTACAAAGTGAGCTTAAGGCCAGCTTGAATTGCATAGTGAGACCCTGTCTCAAAAAGACAAAAAAAAAAAAAAAAAAAAAAAAAAAAAAAAAAAAAAAAAAAAAAAAAAAAAAATATATATATATATATATATATATATATATGTTCTAGAATTGGTTAATAGAAGAAGGTTAGCTCAAAACATACTATAAAAACTGGGACAAAATTAAAGAATAATACAACATCATAGTTACAAAGTTTAAAACTTAAAATGAAAAAATTACTAGAAAAATAATAAACCAATCCCAAAGACATAATATGTATAAATAGTCCCAGTGTTGTAAATCTTTGAATCATTTTACTGACAGGGATCAGAAAGCTGCAGTCTTCAGGCTGGTTGCCCACAATTGTAAATAAAGTTTTATTGGCACACAGCCAGAACTATTTGTTTACACATTGCCAAGGGCTGCAGCGACACTACTCAAGGGAGCCGAGGATTTGCAAGGGAGGCTGCATCACTCCCAAACCATAAAACAGTTATCATTTCAGTCCAGGGAAAGGTTTGCAAAGCACTGCCCCATGAATTCGTCCACTTATGTATATGCAGAAACAATATTAAAGGAAAAAATTATTGCCAGCCCCTGCAGTTCAAAAGCATTCAATAAATCCAATGCCTATTAATGATTCTTTTGGAAATGTTTTTAAACTTAGAAAGAAAAAACATTCCTTATCCTAACAAAGTCTGTACAACATCTACAACAACTGTTAAATTTCCAGGTGAATTTGAAGAAGCATTTCAGGGAAGGGTCTACAGGGTGTTCAGGATGTCACTACTAGAGTGGACTCATAGTAAGCTGCCTTTTTACAGCCTCCCAAGAGCTGGGATTACAGGCCTGCACCACCACACTCAGTCTCAATTGTTATCTCAGTGCTCCTTGGGAGTGAGGCCAGCATAGCAAGCCTGGGGATTGAACCTCTGGACCTTGTGCTTGCCTACAGGTGCTTTAATCCACTGAGCTCTTTGCCTGGCCCTTGGAGAAGTATACCATTATGGTTTTTGTCTAGTTGCCCCCACAAAGCCTCATGTAATCATGGGGTGGGCACTTCTAGAGTTTGTGATTAACTCATGATCCACTGGGATTATGCATGATTCAAGGCTGGGATTATGGGTGTGTGTACTTCCTTCAGCCTGGGGCAGAGAGCTTGAATGTAATATAACAGACAGAAAGACAGGCTTTCTTTAGGGATTGTTTTTTGTTGTTGTTCTGCTGCTCTCTGCCACATGCCCCTCTGCCTAGGAGTTGCTGAATATGGACTGAAGCCTCACAGTTTATTTAACTGTGAGCTAAATAAACCTTTTCTTCCTTCATTTTTGATGTTGGGTATTTGTCCCAGCAATGAAAGAAGAGTAACTAAGACATATACTTTAAAAGAATCTTTAAAAAAATCACAGCAAGGGTTTCTATTGTAACTTCAATGCTGTGATCATCCAATAAGACAGGAAAATTGATAGAGGATATAGGATTGGAATGGAAGAAATCAAAATGTTCTTAAGTCAGGTTCTATTACTTACTTACATTAGAAATAAAAGTAGTCTGAGATAAATTACTGAGTATGACGAAAGTGATTGGTAAAGCAAATGTAAATAAGATCAACTTTCATAAAACACAAATCTCCTTTTCATACTGTAGTATGCTCAAAAATACAGTGTTGAAAGAACATACTGTGATCAAACCAGGCCCTACCACACTGCACACTATATGATTCCATTTTTATGAAATTTGAAAACTAATCTATACTGACAGAAATTGAATCACTGGTTTCCTGGGGCTTAGAAGAGAGACTTCACTGAAGCTCATTTTCAATGAGAAACTCCTGGGATGACAAGAATGTTTTGCTTCCATTGTGCTGGTCATGGTCATAGAAGTATATGCATTTGTCAAAACTCACCAAGTGGTGCACAGCCCGCTGGTGCATTCCATTGTGTCTAAGTTGTACCTCAATAAAATTAACTTATGAAAGAAAGCTAAAAAGTCCTTCCCCTTCCTACCAAAAGTATAGCATTTATATATGTTTTTAAAAAGGACTTAAACACTGTCAGATTAAAGATATGAAAGAGTTAAAATTGAGAAGCAGAACTGCAACTTGCATGGTGAAATAGGACACCAGAAGGTGGAAAAGAAGGAATGCGACACTTAGATCCTAGAATTGGAACTTCATGTTCAGATCTCTAGGTTTCTATGAAGGGGTATTTATTAAGATCGGAGGTTAGATTTCACAAGCTTGAAACATCTGCTGATTGTTGCATGGGTAATGGGTTTTAGTTTGAACTTTTGATGTGGGTCTCTTAGCCTACTATTGTAGGTATTAAAATATCTCATTATAAACCATTTCTTTAAAAGAATTAAGTGGGCAGTGACATCATGCTAGGCAACACTTAAAATCAGAGTAGAAAAATTCTTAGATGATTTTGATAATTTTTTGGTGATTTGAGTACAAAAAAATTTAAAAAGTTGCACAGGATTTAAAAATATCCTTATCAGAAAATATATCTGAGAAAATATTATTGCATGGATAAAACCTGAAGGGGAAAAATAATAACAGGTGGGAAGATAGAAGGAACAGAAAAAGGAAACATTTTCAGAAGTTTACTGTGAAGAATTGGTGCAAAATGCCTTGAAAGATCGCTGGCAAACACCGCCGCTGGGTGGACGCAGCTGAGAACCACAGAAGAGTACTGCTCTTTGTTCAGTGTTAGCGTGTACTTCTGTCACAGCATCATGGGGATTAACTAGTGGAGAAGAACTAAAGATGATAAAGGGTGGTGATGAGGGAGAAGGGCGGGCGGGCACGGAGAAGATGAGGGAGAAGGGCCGGCGGGCACAGAGAACCGGAACATTTACGTGCATTATAAGAACCAGGATAAGACAAAATTTCATCCTTCATGTTTTTATCCTTGGTTGCCACAAATTTAGGGCATTTCCCAGATTTTGTGGGTAACTTTACTTTCTATTCCCATAGCTCTACATGCTTGGGACTATTTTATTAATTTAATATTATTTTGCATATTAAAATCTATCAATTTTGATACTCCTAAAGTTATATGTTCAAAGGAATTTAGATGACATTTTCTGTTTGACAGCATGGATTTTATACTAAAGACCAAATCCTGGAAAAATATAATATAGTCTACAAGCATGAAATGAAATAAAAATTTACTCAGTCCCTATAATATCATAAAATACTGAACTTCAAATATCAAAGATATATGTGAATGAACATGAAATATATCAAATATATATATATATATATATATATATATATATATTCTATCAAATGGCTATAACTTTTACAAATATTTCACATAGTGATACTATATATTTGGAATTTAAGATATGCATTGTAACTGTTACAATATTCTAAAATTAAAGACAGACCATGTGCATAGCTTAATAGAGGAACAAAATACGATATATTAAAATTATTCCCCTTAAAGCATTGTTGCCTTTGAGTAAAAGACTGTATTGTAAAAACACCCAGCTTATTATGTCATGTTATTTATTAACATAAGATGTTATTTTGATATTATAATTTAAAACCCTTCTTAGCACACCAGTTTAAAAGGAAATAGCTAATACTGATGATAGCTGACAATGCCGTTGTCCCAAAGTGGGTACACATGATGTTCAAAATGGTGTGCTACATTTAAAAAACTGTTGGTGGCCAACACATTTCATACAGTGAGGTCTGCTAATGTTGTTAAATGCAAGAGAAAAAATTAGGTAGGCATAAATGCAAAATTAGTCTTGAAGCTTAAAACATGATTTTACTAAGATATTAAATAATTTTCAGTATTAGTATCCAATATATATGCTTCTGAGGATTTATAATAATTTCTATTGAAATTCAATCAGGCATGCTCTAGTTCTATAAAACCATTTTAAGAACGAAAAAAAAGAAAAGTGAATTTACTCATCAAGGTAAGCGTAATCAAAGCTTAATGTTTGCAATGCAGATATTTCTTTCTAAATTATTTAAATTACTTTAATTCTTAAATTAATTATTTAAATTAATTTTTAAATAATTGCAATTATTTAATTATTTTTAATTATCTTGTTTCAAAAATTATCTACAGGGTCTCACTACACAGATTGGACTCCTAGTGATTCTTCTGTTTTCAGCCCCTAAGCGCTGGGATTACAGGCACGCGCTACCATGCCCACTCTCGGTCACCTTCTCAGTGTGCCCCAGGGTGCGGGTATGGCAGAGAACCCTTTCTAAGCAGGCGCTTTAGTCCACTGAGCTGTTTGGCCAGCCCCAGACATTTCTAATTGGTTCTATAATTCAGTCTCGAAATTCTTTTCACTTCTGCATTCCACATGACCTTTTGAATGTTTTCCAGGGAAAAACCCAAAGAAAGATCTGAGGAAAATATCATGGGAGCACACAGGGGAGCTCCTTATTAGTATGAGATAAGGCTAATAATCATGAGTGCTACTAAATGACTGATTGAGGGCTGGGATTATGGTTTATCACTAATGTCCTATTTTATGCACAGCAATCCAACAACAATTGCAAATGCAGAGATGAAGCAATACGGAAATTCAGCACAAAGCTGACTCCAGCCACACAACTGACACCATGCTTTCTGAACAAATAAGGGGAAAAGGCACTTGCTACACCAGCCAAGTCCTTGTGACTTGGTGAGCAACCGTAGCTCTTTAACTTTTCAACTCCATAATCTCTCCCTATTGTTCAGTTTTCTTTCCAGTTCCAAGAAAGCTCTCTGAGAATGCAGCTGAATTCTCCTTTGATCTCCGACCTTGCTTTGATCTCTGACCTAAGTCAAGGCTTGCTGTCTTGACAAGAACCATTCCTACAGAATATGTGGTATTTGCATTCGTCAGTTATATAGGTTTTAATTGACTAACAAATACCTATCTTTGTTGAGACTTTAGAAAGCCAAACATACCATGAAAGAGCTAGCCAACCAGGGCGCTCGGGTGGTCCAGGACCAAAATGGTGGCTGCGGCGGTAGCTGGGTCCCGGCTTTCTCGGCTGCTAGGCCGGTCCCACCCGCAGGTGGGGCGGCCTATGTCGAGTGGCGCCCACGGAGGAGAAGGCTCAGCTCGCATGTGGAAGGCCCTCACCTTTTTCGTGGCGCTCCCGGGGGTGGGAGTGAGCATGCTGAATGTTTTCCTGAAGTCGCACCACGGGGAGGAGGAGAGACCTGAGTTCGTCGCGTACCCCCACCTCTGCATCAGGACCAAGCCTTTTCCTTGGGGAGATGGTAACCATACTCTGTTCCATAACCCTCGTGTAAATCCGCTTCCAACTGGCTATGAAGATGAATGAAGAGAACCTGGACCATCGTTACCCAGGCACCGGGCAACATGGCTCTGACTTGGACCATTACTCTGCACGCGGACCAGAAAAGTGTATGGGACCTTATGCTCACCTTCCTTACTTGTATCAAATGGTGACCATCATACTGATCTTCCATCCCTTTGCTTCTGCAGGAGATGGCCTAAATAAATAACTTAAGACTCAGAAAAAAAAAAAAAAAAAAAAAAAAAGAGCTAGCCAACCAGCTATTGCAAAAGAAAAGCTTGTCATGCTCAGAGGAACTTGCTTCTATCTCTTTGATTGTACTCCTGGATAGTGGCCTATCGTGATTCTTAAACAGATGATGAAGTAGAAGAAATCTCACATCCTTTGTTTCCAGGAGGCAGCACATTATCATGCTACAAGCAAGACTATGGCTAGACTATCGGAAACCTGGCAGCTACCTGTAGAACGTTTCTTTGGTCTAAAATACACAAAAATACAAGCCCTCATATGAGCTTTGTGTTTGAGATATTGTGCAAGCACAGTGTCTGAAGTACTAAAAACTGATACTGAAAAAGTGATATTCACTGTAGTTCTTGATATTTTTGTCAGTTAAAAATTGAGTTACAATATGGAATGACAACCCAACAATTACTTAATTTTCTGGCAATTCATCATGCCAGACTGAAGGAGGTCTCAGGAACAAACCCTGAATTGTTACTGTTTTCCTAAGAAAGATGTGAAATTCCACCCAAAAGATGACTTCAAGTCTCCTGTTCTTGCCTGGAGAAGTGCCTGGAGTCCTTCAAAACTGGCCGCCACAGAACTGTAAAGACAACTGGCTGCTCAGAACCACTGGTTTAAGTCAATCCCTAGGAAGTAAGTAATGACATCTCTTGAGCTTATGAATCCATTCTGAACTGCGTTCAATAGGCAAGACCTAGACTGCATTAGGAAAGGGTACCAATAAGCTCAGATAAAAGCCAGCTCTTGCATTTGAGTGAGTCCCATGCATATGGGGGTCTTTGGCTTCTTATCAAATGATGATGAAGGCCTTTCTAAGCAGTCTTTATTGCTTCTTCATCAGCCTAACTTCTGTCTCCTGGAATCCATATTCATGAAGTTTTCAGATCTTAGCATATAAAGGAAGAAAAGGTCATTTATGTTTTCTCAACATTGCAAAGTTGTACTGATGATATTTATTTTAAACACCATGTATTTTTCCCTTAGCGGAAAAGTCTGATATTATTACAGCTGAAAGCAATAACTCTCAAACTAGGAAACACTTCCAAATCAGAAACTCATGATGATCATGCTGTCTTGGTGCCTAGCAATGCTATTTTATTTATGTTCTTATTTGTCAAGTATGAGTATCCCTTAAAAAAAAATCAAAGAGAGAGAATTTTCTACTAAAAGTGCCCACACCTTATAGAAGTTTACAACAGATTATTTATTTTAGTAGCTTGGGGGATTTTCCAGTTCAGTTTATCTGAACTTTAACTAATATTCAACAAACCCAAAAGAGGAAGACTTTATGGAACTTATTATCTTTTTTTTTTTTTACCTAATTGTTTTATTCTGAAAAGTGTCAGACCTACAATGATTTCCCCCAGAGTAGTATGATGGATATTATGTACCAAGCTTCAAAGTTAACATGTAACCATATTCCAGCTTTGTCTGTCATTTACTTACACAATGGTATCTGAACTCAGGAGCTTACTTTGATCCACAATTACAGAAAAGATGGCCATATTATCTGTGCTCATGCGGAAAGACACCTGTGGGCATGTCTGCACTAGATGCAGGGATGGCAAACCAAACTGTTCACAAAGAAAAGCATTTGTGAACTGAGGCATCACGATACTCCTTGGAAAGTTAGTTCTAGATGCCCAGATCTCAAGATGTTCAAGTTCTTTCCTTAAAGTGATAGAATGTTTGCATTGCACCTACCCACATCTTCCTGGGTACTGTAAGTTACTTCTGTAAATGGGTACTATAAGAATTGTGTTACTTATAGTATGTTAATGCAACACAGCTATTATGAAAATCACTTATATACTGTATTGCTTAAGAAACAATGGCAAGAAAAAAATCTATGCACGACCAGACCAATTTTAAAATTTGTGGTTGGTTGTTCCTGCAGCTGAGGGAGCTGTGGATATGGAAGACTGAGAACGTATGGCTCTATGCATGTATAAGCAAGAATATTCCCTAATTATGAATTACGTTATTTATAGAAGTTAGGACTTTGGGTCTCGAAAATACTTCAAACTGTATCTTCAGTGAAGGGCATAACCTATATCACAGTAATGCAATTATTACAGGAAAATTTAGCAATGATTCAGTATGTTTATTAATATTGAGTCAACAGTTACATTTTCCCTATTGATTCAATAATGTTCTATAACACTGGGAATATTTAGGTTATTTTATTTTTTTCTCTTGAGAATCTGATCTAGGCCCCTTTCTAGAACACTTCCCCAGGCTGTTGTGATTTTGAGATCTTTTATTAACATTTTCTAAGAGCCCAGGACAATTATTTTGCACAATATTTTTCCACTTGGACTTGTATATCTTTACACATTGAAATCCATAAAGAGGAAGTTAAGAAACAAGACTTAAATGAAGATTTAATAGAATTAAAAGATAATATCAGCATATAATAATAGAACTTATAGTATACAATAAAAGCAGTCTTACAAAGAAAGTGTATAGTGCCTATGTCAGAGAAATAGAACAAGCCTACATAGATAACCAAAAAATACATTTCAAAATCTTACCAAGAAAAAGTACCATCTAAAACCAGAGCTTGTACATGGAAGGAAATTATAAAGATCAGAGCAGAAATTAATGAAATGGAGACTAAAAAACAATACAAAGAAGGAATCAGAGGTAATTTTGAAAGAATAAATAAAATAAACGTTTAGACAATCTTACCAAAAAAGGAAAGATGCACATGCAATTATAAATGAAAAAGGTGAAATCATAACAGACTGCCGACATCTAGAAAATTATTAGTAATAGCAATTACTTCACAGACATATGTCAAACTATTAGAGAAATTAGAACAAATGGAACGATTGCCAGATACATATGAATTGTCAAAACTGAAAGAGAAGACTAAAAGAGCTTGAAAAACCCAAGAATGGTCCATAGCAACAAAACCTATCAAATATGAAACCAGGGCCTTGTAGATTCACAGCCGGTTCTACAAGAACTTCAGAGAAGAACTAGCACCAGTACTCCTCAGACTTTTTAATGAAATCAAGAGGAAAGGAGTGGGTATTTCTGGGAGCATTCTCAGAAGCTAACATTATCTTGATCCCAAAATCTGAGCATTTAAGCAAAAAAAGAAAACTGTAGGCCAATTTTTTTAATTAACTAACTGCAAATGTCCTTAAAAACATACAGGAACCTCAACAGATGCAGAAAAAGCCTTTGACAAAGTCCAACATCCATTTATAATGAAACCTGAAGAAAACAGGTGCAGGATGTCTTTATTTCAGCCTGATAAAAGGTATTTAGGACCAACTAACTGCCAGTATCATATTAAATGGGGAAAAACTGGACATATTTCCTCAAAAATTAGGAATAAGACTAGAATGGGCACTATCACTCTTTTTCAATGTTTTGGACCTTGAAACATTAGCCAGAGCAAGATAAAGAAATAAAAGGGATGCATAAAGGACAGGAACAAATGAAAATGTCATTATTGACTGATGTCATGCTCCTTTCTTTAATCTCCGCCACAGGACACCTAGAACTAAAAGCCAAGATGTACAACTAGCCGATAATTACTTGAAAAAGTGCTCATGATCACTGGCCATTTGAGAAGTGAAAATTAAAAATACCCTGAGATAGCATCTTACCACAGAGAGAATGGCTGTCATCAAAAAGCCAAGTAACAGCAATGCTTGAGAGAAGCATGCTGCACTGTGCGTGGGAATGTAAACTAGTAAAACCATTATGGAAATCAGTGTCGAGATTCTTCATAAAACTAAAACTAAAAATTCCATTTCACCCAGCTATTTTCCTGCTAGGAATCTTCCCAGCAGTGATAAGATCAATACATTCTAGGGGTACATGCATTCTTATGTTTATATCAGCACAATTTTTAATGGTGAGAGCTTAGAAACAGTGCTGGTATCTATCAGCAGATGAATGGAAAAGGCACATGTGGCGTTCACACACTGCAGAATGATCTTGCCATAAAGAAACTCAGACTTGAGACATTCACGGGAGAATCAACGCAACTTGAGAACTTACTGTTAAGTGTATTCCTTTTTGTTTTTGATTTATTTTGTATTTTAGGGACAGGTCTACAGGGTGTTCAGAGTCTCTTTATTAGATTGGACACATAGTGATCTGCGTGTTCACAGCTTCCCAAGAGCTCGCATGATATGTGGGTGACACCAAGTTCATTCTCAAGCTCCATCTCAGCACACCCTGGGGATGGGGTCAGCACAGTAGGCCTTGGGGTCTAACCCCTGGCCCCTGAGCCTGTTTGCAGGTGCTTTAATCTGCAGAACTATTTGGCTGGCCTGGTTAAGTGAAATAAACTACACAAGCTCAAAAATCACATGGTTCCTTTTGTGTAAGAATACAATAAATAATATATACTTTTCATGCACAAAAAGGAAGAGCAAAGATAGATAAATTAGAAATAGAATTTCAAATAATTCCCCAAATTACATAACTTGTTGCTTTAAAAGTATTTCAATATATATACTAATTGGCTTCATTTATCTTAACAGTTCATCTTAGTTTGCTGAAAAGAAAGTTTGTGTTATTATCTGGTTTTTTTTTTAAGAATTTCTTTTGCTATGTCTCGTACTGAATAACTATCTTGAAGATATCAATATAGCATAACAATTACTGCTATTCTTGAATTATTTGATTATGAGAACTTCTTTTCATAACATAAAAAATAAGCAAGCATCCTGACTAGTGTTCCATGATACCACTGGGAACCAAAAGATATACTTCATTAATGAACAACGACATTTCTGTAAGTTGAAAGTACAAGCAGAGAGACATATAAAACAATGGCTTAGGTGCTCATTGCTTATTTTTGTTAAATGTGCATACTTAGAATTCTATTTCCATGACTGAATTAATTGAAATTCTGCTTCTGGTCCCTACTGAGGGTCTAGAAGAATGTGCTGCCAAGCAAGGCTGGCAAATGTGGGTGTCTCACCTTCATAACAGCAGAATACAGGGAGCAGGTCTTTCAGGGAACTAGAGAGCAAGAGAGAAGAAACACATCTCCAAACACCTCTAGGTTCCAAGAGGTCCATTTGCTGAAACCTAGCAAATGCACAGAGCCCTCCATGGTACGTTGTTTAAGACAGAATGAAAGTGTGTCAGGAGCCTTGGGCTTACGTACACCTTTGACAGTAATAAAATCCCAACTCATTTGGAATAGCTCAAGTGAAGTCTTGCCAAACTCAAAAATATTCACCAAAGCATCCTAATTACTCTTTGCTTCTAAGATCTTACCCAAACATTATCAGGAGGCAGGAATTATTTAACATAGATGAGGAGTGTGAAGAAAACCTAGAAGTGAGATTGGATGGCTTTTTCTAAAATACTAAAGAAAGGGGAGAATGAATGTATGTTCTGACTGAAAAGGTAAAATGGAAAGACCTGCAGTTTTTCAATAGGACATTTAGCATAATGTCACGTAATGGCACAGAGACGGTTCACAGGGACAAAACCAGCAAGAAACCAGATGTTTATTGGACATTTAATTTTAGTTCAGAATTATGAACACATTAAAATAGTCTCTGATGAAAAGATTTGCCATGGAGCATGACACACACAAAGGTCGTGTACATGGTGAGATCGCCTGTGGTGTTAGCTAACTGTCCCTGTGTGAATTCTAAGAGGTTAAGGGAAATTGCAGTGGAGAAAGACTGACATGGGCCGGCCCAGAAGGGTGGAGCAATGAGCTGGTACAATGGAGGGAGAACATAAGGCCAGGAAGGCCACGAAAGAAGCCACGGAGCACAAACCTGGGCCACAGCGCCACCTCAGCCTACCAGGAGCCACGCTGAGCACAGGACTGCACTGCATACCAGGCTGAAGCCGCTCAGCCTTGTGAGACTCACACAGATGTTTGCGGCCAGATACACAGAGCAGAGCAAACTGTGATATGCAGTCTAGGCAGCAGTCCTCTGTATAGCAACTTCAGTGGCCAACACACCGCAGTGTCTGTGCAATACTGACTCAGGGACTGTTCATCTGATCCCAGGAAACAGTTATAAGCAGAAGAGCTTCAGCGCTTCTCAGAGCTGTACACCAAAACATAGTTTTACAGTTAAGTTTAATCCTCTGCAGATTCCTGGATAAAATGCACTTTTATGAAAAGTGCATTTTCTTGCTATGAAAAGCATTGACAGCTTAATAAGATTTTGCTGCATTATAGGCCAAGGAACGCTGGCACCGCAGTGCACACCTCTAGGACATGGTACTGGCAGATACTGAGACACTGAAATTGTCTGTAGTTTGTCTGATGAGCTGAATGTTTGCAGTCACAAACACTGACCTTTCCAATTGGAGAATGAACCTTAAGCCTTTGCTAAACATCCTCCCTGGTGCAGTGGCCAGGTGCCACCCTTATCTAAGAATCAGATTCCAGGAAGGACCATTTTGTATTTGTATAGACATAATAGTTAGGATAGATATACTTCTGCTTAATTCAATGAGTAGAAAGATTTGTAGTAAGAGTGATTGGACAGGATATCCTGTCTGCTGCTGTACTATGGATAACCACTGAGAAGATAACAATGTACAATGTATTAATTATTGAAACTGTCCTATTACTCAGTTTTGACACTGTCTCATTGTTGTTTGTTTCTCAATAAAATAAAATAAAAAATCAGATTCCATGATATGACTATGAAGCCCAAATTAAGGCAACAAACGGTGATGATTCATAAATACTATGTCTCCACAAACTACAGTAAGCAGGTCACATCAAGTGTACCATCTATTTTGTAAAGTAGTTTTCTTGGTACATGGTCCTATTCCTTTGCGCATCCATTATTACAACAGCTTGTGATGTCCATGTCAGAGTGGAATTGCGAAGACAAATCAAAACACCTGCAGAGACTAAACCTGGTCCTTTCATTTCTTCTTTTGAGAATCCGAGCCTTAATTTCTCTTCCTGCAAAACATATGTATTAATTTCCTACTGCCACTGTAATAAATTAGCACAAACTGAGTGGAATAACAAAACCAAACATTATAGGAAACAAGGAAAGGGATGTTTTGCAAATAGGAAGGGGCCCAAGGGATGGAAGGAGGAAGGTCAGGAGGGGAGGGAAGAGGAAGGGAGGGGAGGGGAGGGGAGAGGAAGGAGAAGCAGAAAGAATTATGTGTTGCTGTTTGTGTCGATTCTTACCTCACAATGAATGCAATCATTAAATACTGCAAACACGCAGCAATAAAAAAGGAAAGAAGGAACACCGATGTAGCATTCTAGTGTTCTGGAGGTCAGAATTTCTAAATCAAAGGGTAGCAGATCTGTTTCCTTCTGGAAGCCAGAGGGGAGAAGGTCTTTCCTCACATGAAATGAAGAATAAGTCATACAAGTGGGAGGGGTCATAGGCTGAGGGACAGTGGCTGGCAAGCAGAAGGCAGAAAACCTGAAATTCCAGACAACCTATGTAGGCTGAAAGAGTGTCTTGGTCTGAGTAGATGCTAAACCAGAGCTATGCTGGTGAAAGATTAGCCTGGTTGAACCTTGAACTTAAAAAGATGAGATCCCAGTTCCAGAAAAAAAAAGGTGTGATGACACACAAGGAACGGTCTTCATTCCATCCATCTTTGATTCCCCGATAGAAATGCCTTCTTCAATGTTTCAGGCTTCAGAGGTCCTTTCTTCTCGCCTGTCCCTTTCCCTTCTCTTCCTTTCAAATTTTCATTTCTACCAATGTACACATATTCAGAACTTGGTTCTGTGTCATATAAAAGAAAGCACAAGTCTATGCCTTGCTAAGCTTGCCTCCTACTGTGGAACATTAAACAAAATATTAGGGCTGACCTTTGCTGATATCTAAATGTGGAAAAAAAAATCAAACAAGGGGCACATGTGTGTATGTGCACTGCAGTCCAGTGCAAGAAAAAGTGGCCAAGAGCATCTCATGAGGAGCCAACATCTGAATAGACATGGAAAAGAGCCATCTGGAAAGAGGATTCAGAGAGAGGGAGCAACAGGTATGGCAGCCCCAAGGAGACAAGAGGCTTCATGAGTGCCAAGCAGAAGAAGATGGTGAAGGAAGATGGAGCCCAGGAAGAAAAGCAGGGACAGTGAGAGTAGTCATGCAGGTGCAGGTGGCTCCATGGCCCATAGAGCCTCACCTGCTCCTGCAAGGATGCCAGCTGCACCCTAATACACCAGAGTGCCAAGGTTTCCAAGCCCCTTTGGAATGGATTACTCTGTTGCTATGTTGAGAACAGGGTGAAGAAGAAACAGTGGGAGGACCATACACACTATGTGTAAGGTTTTGCAGCATGTTAGGGAGATGCACACATATTTCG
Organism: Ctenomys sociabilis; assembly: GCA_004027165.1. Taxonomy (NCBI): domain Eukaryota; kingdom Metazoa; phylum Chordata; class Mammalia; order Rodentia; family Ctenomyidae; genus Ctenomys; species Ctenomys sociabilis. The sequence goes on from PVKA01001655.1 coordinate 104,932, forward strand.
GGACCAAAATATCAGTGTGATAGGATAAGATGTGATAGTTACAGGAAGAGATGTTAAAGGTGGTCAGCAAATACCTTGAGGGCCTTGGGGGACCCAGCTAGGCTCCCTTGCCCCATCTCTTCTGCTATGTGAGGACGTGGTTGGTACTCATCAATCTTTCCTCTTGCCCAAAACCTCCTTCCCTATGTGGACAGTACACGGTCACCATGTGAAGAAACGGCTCACTCCAGACAGTGACTGGGCTGGTTCTTTGCTCTCAGACTTCCCAAGTTCACACATAAGGAGAAAATTAATTTCTGTTCCATAAAAATAGTCCAGTGTCTCAAATGTTTTTAGAACAGCCCAAAGGGACTAAGGAAGAAGGTTAAGGCATGCACACAGATGAAAGACTCGGGGTTAAAATCAGGGTGGCAGCAATAGACCAAATAGAAGCAATTTGATTCTGTGTGTAGCTCACAGAGAGACAACAGGGCTTGCATTCATTCATGCTGGCTTTGAGATCACAGTGTAGCGTCAACTTCTCTACTAGACTTCGAGCAGGGCCCACATTTTCTTGGTCCCGGCCTTTTCTAGCCATGAGCCCTGTGTCTCAGAGGGCGCATGCTCTGTTTCGGGCATGCTATTCCTGGTCACTCAGCACAAAGGAAACATAGCATGTAGCGAGCCACCCAACTCTCCCACAGATGACTTCAGAGCACTTGCCATTTGAGTCAACAACCAACTATGTGACAAAACATTTTCTGGGAGAACTCCCAAGCTTGCCTCTTGCCAAAAGCCCTACAGGCCACACTTTATTGCTGCAACTTCCAATACTCTAATGCAGTATTATTAAGCGCTGAACAATTCTTTATTCCATGAAACTTACTTAACATGCTCTTTTGGTTTAAAAACAAGTAAACAAAACCCCAAAGAGAAAGACATAACTTGGAGAACTTGTGTAACTGGATCCAAGAGTACAAGCACGTTGGATCATTGGTCAGGGTTGCTTTAAGTGAAGAGGGGAAAAATGCTCTTTGCTTCTAAGCATAGTGTCTCAGAGATTTACAAATGGATAGGAGAGCTGATAACTGGTATTCATTCCCTAAAGCAGGCATTAACCAGCAAACAGACTTTCTCAGCACTGAGATGTCAGGCAACGTGGCTATTGGCAGCAGCAAGAGCAAGGGTTGTCACTAAAGTTCCATATTTACATAAAAGTTTATAATTTCTTGCCAAAATCACTGAAAGTTTACTTAGATCTCTAATTTTTCTGATAAAAGAGCAGTAGGGAAGATGAGCTAGGGAAGCAGGTAGGGTTCCTTACGGCACCCGCTAAGACTTGGTACATCTGAATTTCATTGGGAAACAAACGTCCTTGAGTTGAAGTTTTGGGCCTCTGTTCCATTAGCTGAGAAATGGGCCTCAGGTGAGCATCCTGACCCCATTTCTAATCCTGAGGGCTCCGTGCACAGTCAGTGCAGTGAGCAGACCACATGGGGAGACAACCAGTGGCCCAGGAGCTCAACTTGCAAAGTCAGTTTTCTGTCCTTTTGCATAAAAATCAGGGTATCCAGACAGCAATCCAACAGCGGCAAAGCCCCTGGAAAGTTGGGGTCTGAAACCAAGACAAACGAGTGGGGGGAAAGCACCCCAGGGCTTGTAGTGACTGTGTTTTCAATATTGGTGTAAAATGCCAGTAAAAGTCTTTGTCAGCAGAGTTTTACGAAGCATTTAAAACCAAGCAGTGAAAAGGACAGACAGAAGATGATTTCATAAAGATAGGACAAAAAGGAAAGTGAAATGGGAAAGGAGCAGAAGGTGGTAATGGCTATTTGGTGTTGGAAGTCTGGAGGCAGCAGGGGCGCCAATTCGCGCCACACCACGGCTGCGCACAGTGGCCAGCGCAGCAGTTCTCCCTTGCAGACTAGAGGGCACCTGGGTGCACCAAGGCCTAGGAAGCAAGCGCAGCTGCCTGACTCGTGACCGGATCAGACACAAAAGTACCCCGGTGCCTTGGCTTTTCCTTCCCAGCCTCTGCAAGATCTTCAGAGTGTGTATTCAATGTGTACTTGCTAAGGGCCACTGCAAGGCAAGCACTTCAGTGAAGTGCGTCTAACGCGAGGTCAACGCTTGCAGCACCTCCGGAGCTCTGCATCAACAGGCAAAATCCTCAGTGCGATCAGGAGTGCAGCAGCACAGTGGTAGACAAATTCAGGGTGAAAAGAAATTCATGTCCACAGTGGGCCCTGCTACTAGGTCCAGAAAACAGTCTGAGTTGAAGTGATGGGTGACCACAACACGACAGCAAGAAAGGGCGAGCACCACCACTCTCCTCCATTCTTCACGCTTCACACAGCACAAGGATCTGAGCAGGAAGACTGACCTCTAGAAACTGGGTTCTGTTTACCTAACACTATTTGAGAAAAATTGAGAAAGGAATTATTTCTAACACAGCCAGTCTAGATTTCAGCATCCAAAGTGCTACAAAGTCAAGGGTCAGCTCTTCCTTTTCACGACTGTTTAATCTTTGCAGCAACATTTCGTGGGGCCCTGTGTCCTGTTGCAGCACTCCAGGGTACTACTTCTCTGATTCCAAAGTGCTTCTAGATTTCTCGTTCCTTATAAAGCTCCCGCCCAAGCCTGACAAAAGCAAAGGTCTGTCATCCCTCCTAGTTGGAGGTGTCCATGGGCAGCAACAGACAAAAATCCATATTCCTCCACAGGCCACGTTGTCAGGAACATGGAATGGGTGAACCCCAGTATCTGGAGTTGTCAAGCAACCATATAGCTTCCCTGTTGAACATGCAAGAAATCTGTAGCAAGACATGTGCGCACAAGAATCAGGTATCCGGTAATCCAGAAAACATGATCTCATCACTGCTTTGTTAAATAGAGCAGAATAGTAAGTAACAAAATTCTTGTCTCCATGCTAAATGTGTACCTTAAATTGGAGTCCATCCTTGGAACTGTACAAATAATAAATAGTATTTGCAAAGTTTTGTTTATAAGGGTCTTTTTGGATCTCACAATATCTGAAGGAGATAACTAGCTGACTTCACTTTCAGTAATGAACTTTTCCAATTTTTAAAATCTTATTTTAAAGAATAAAAATAGCAGAAACAGACAAAAACAGAGTAACAAGCAACAGCACAAATAATAGTTTGAAAACAAGAATAAAAGCTTAACAAATGGTTATGTCAGATATTTTTAAAAACAAATCTTTTGTTCAGATTAACAGATATAGGTATGCAAAATTAGTCAAACAATTAGACATTGTTTACTTTCAATAAACTTTAATTTTTTTCCCGCCCTTTTTTATTTAACTTTTTAAAAAATTATTTAAAAAGAATACTAATTATAAGACATTAGAAATGGTACCATTTAGAAGAACATGATGAGTGGCAACCAGCAGTGGTGTTTGTATTGAACTTTGTTGTCTGTCATGTAGTTGCTCAGAATATAGATAATAGCAGAGAGTGAGTCAATGTGCAGATTTTAAACATTGACTGCTATTTTCGAAAAACTGATGGAAGTGAGTACCACGATCATCTCAGCCAGCCCGCATATGCACTTGTGTGATTGCCCGTTAGTTTTATCTCTATCACTTTTCTATTTCCTTCATCTTTATTGTTGATTTCTTATCTTCAGTTTTTTTCCATTTTACTATGTCCATTATTTCTTTCAGGTTACATTTATTCTTTCAGGCACTTACACTAGGGAGACGATAGAGTATTTACACAGGTGGGTCTGATTTACTTTACTTATGAGTGTAGCCTCTCGTTGTATCCATTTACCTATGAAGGCCTCAAATTTGTCTTTATTGCTGAGTAGAACTCCATTGTATAAAAATACCACAACTTTTTTATCCATTCCCAAGGAAATGGGCACTTGGGTTGCTTGCAAGACTTGGTTATGACAAATTTGAACTCTTAAAGATCTGTCGTCCACAGGCCAGGTCCGGTGGCATCGTATGCAACCCCAGCACTCCAGAAGGTTGACATGAAAGTGCAGGCCCTGTCCGCAAAAATTAGCAAGTTGGAGAGACTTTGTCTCAAAAATAAAAATAAATAAAATATCTGTTATATGTAATCCAATAAAGAGATAATTGTAAAAGCTGGTTTTACTTTTAGACATAAGCTTTTAAAAATTTGTCATCTATAATCTGATGTACCCAAAGAAAATACCAACTATCCCTGTAAGGGGGTGTGTTTTTACAAAAGAAACTCCTCATAAGAAGCCAAGGACTATGGTGACTAAATGGGTAAACAGGAGCCCAGCTGAAGGGAGTGGCTGGTACAGGGTACCAGGGCAGGATGCTTCTAACACAGCTGGATGTATGTACAGAAACCACTTCACTTAATCAACAAGCATTGATTAAGAACTTTCAACATATGAAATGCTCTACTACTGGGAGTTTTGGGGAATTTCAAACCCTAGTCATTTAGCATCTTATCACTGTAATGAAAATGTTTCTACTTCATAGAATTATTTGAAAATATTCATCAGGTATCTCACGGCTACACACTTTATTACTTGATCTCATGTAGCTGCAACCAGGCCTACAAGAGTCCTACAGCAGACCACTCTCCCCTTTCATCTCTTCCTCCTTCTTCTGTAGGAGCTCAGCACCATTTTCAGGGACGCACATCAGAAAGGATGTGCCTCATTTGGAATATTCAGTCCACAGCAGATTGTGGAAAGAAGCATCTGAGGGCCGAAGGAAGGATGTTGCTGATGCAGTAGCCAGCACAGGAGGAGACAGGCAGGGTAAGAAAGCAGGCAGAGGAGGGTGCGTAAGAAAGCAGGCAGAGGAGGGTGCGAGAGGCCTGAAGATGGATCCTGCCCAGGAAAGAAATCTGTGTGCAGACAGGGGTCCTTCAGTGAAGTGCAGTGAGGCTGTGTCCCAGTACAGAAAGGGAAATCCCAGCCCTTGTGTGCATTTAAATGCATTTAAATCATAGTATTTAACCTCTCATATTAAGGCCACCAATTCATCCCTATGGCTTTGTTGTCAAAGCATAATTATGTTTGGAATAAGTGGCTAAATAAGTACCTGCTTATGAAAATTCAGTGCAGCACCTTTCAAATTATAAAGAACTGTGAAAATGCAAATTCAGAGGATAGAGCAGCCCTGATGTGAAAATACCATGTTCTTTCAGGCCACATAAACCATGTAAGGACTAGCTATTCCTTAATAGTCTCCCCTACTTACCCTAGACCAAATCTGAATGAGTTGTCTCTATTATGTCCAAGATAATTACTAGGATTCAAGTGTAAGACAAAAAAAGAAAAGAAAAAAAAAAGCCTGGGGCTAAGAAAGTAGGTAAGACAAGAGACCGGCTACCCTGCAAGGCCCTACTAAGTTGCACCACATTTCAGACAAGTGATTTCATTCACAAAGTATTTTAAGTAGTTTAATATGTTGCTTTGTCAAATGACATAGAGCAGTCTGGGTTTAAAAAAAAATAAATAAAAACACACAGCCTCGTTTTTGGTAGGATATAACTCCAGTGAAGCAAAGAAACAGAAGAAAAGCAGTATGTTCTGACTTGGCCACTGCCAAGAAGAGAGGAGAAAGCTTCACAGGCTGTGAATCTGATTCTTGGAATTGACATGACCACATGGAGCTCCACAGCAGCACACTTCTCTAGAGCCATCTCAAGGGATCTTGTGCTGAATGTTAAGTGTCTGCACTATCATACTCTTAAGCATGAAAGCCTCGGTACATTTTTAGCTCAAAGAGTTTTCCCTATACTTCAAAGCCAAAACAAGCAGGCTGTCTATCAGCAATTAATACTATGGAGAAAATATCACTACTATTGAATTACAGAGCACAGTGTCTACAAGGTAGAGGGGTCTTTGTTCCAATTTCATATTTTGCTAAAGTAGGTTGCTGGGCAACTGAAGGAATTCAGTGAGTGAATGAGCAGCACAGGACAGCTTATGGTTGGTGTCCCAGGAGACTCCTCTTGGTGGTTCTGAGGCTGCTGCCTCTCTCACCTTCCTTCCGAACCCTGATCCTTTGAGATCTCTCATCACCTCTGCCAATCACCTGGAATCATCAGGAGCAGAAGCAGCAGAGGAAATCCAGCCCATTGAAGGGGAGAGAACATGGACCCTGAAGGGGCTTGGTGAGATGTCATTCCACCTCTCAGGACTGACGCTTAGGACCAGGACTCTATTTACACATTTGCCATGCTTTTACTAAGCATCATTCAGAATTGGCCACTGTACCTGCATGTGCCTTGTACAGAGGCTAGGCACAATGTAGGCTGGCTGTGTCTTTTTTTTCCAGAAAGTACAATTACATATGTGATTCACTTTATGCATTTTTTGACTTAAGGAGAGGCCATTTTTCATTTGGGAGACAGGCTTAAACATTACAATGATTAACAGTCTTATCAACTGTCACTGCTATTTGATACCAAGGATGGAGCCTGGGATGCCCAGCATACATGGCCACCGAGCTACACACCTTGCCTGCCCCTGAGGTTGTATGTTTAAAACTCTACTAACACTCTACCTTCGAGTTAAATTTGCCACATTTTTTGAAACTGGGACACGCTGATTGTTACTTCACTCCTGGCCTCACACTCAGAACTTGTATAGTTTCACACAATCCATAATACCTGTTGAAGACAATGAATATCTGTTGTCCAAAATTAGAAGTCAATCACAAAGATTGTATGTGTGACTGAGAATTTAACATACGCTGCTATGAATGGTGAACACTCATGTTATTGGTGCATAAAGTCCTTACTGAGATCAACACTTCGCCGACAGACTTTGCCTGCCCAGTAGATCTGCGCATGCGCACAAAGCGAAGCAATCGCCATCCATGTGTCGGCTCATCAGCGGAAGAGCTCCACACATGCTTCAGTGACACTGATTCCAGGTCCGTATCACTAGGCACTTACAATAGAAAGTCAGTTCTTTACAACAAACTTTGACTTTATTTTATGAAATAAGAGTAAATTTTTGGAAGTTAACTCTGTTGTAGGTGAAACTCTTTATTATGAATACCCAGTCCAAACAGTTAACATCATAAGTAAAATGTAACAATATTTATACAGAAATAGTTATGTATTTACACCTTTAAATGAAAAATAAGGTTGAGTAGAACATACTTCAAAGACAACAGATACCTAACCAATGGTGGAGAGCACTTCCTCAATTAAAGATATTTTATCTAGCAGTAAATACTAATGGTCTGTGTGCCCAGACCAGGAAAAGAGACGGGAAAGAGACTCGAGCTCCGCGGGGGACTTTGCTAACCTTCTAAAGCCCTGATCACGGAACTATGTCTCAAGAGCAAGAAGCAGAATCGCCTGCAGCAGAGAGCAATGGAAGAAGCCACCTGGAGTTAGAAGATGAAGAACACTGGAGTCATGGAGACGATGACACTGAGATGCAACAGGATGATGGGTCCTTGTTGGACCTGGAGGAAGTATTTAATCGCCCCCAACGTGTCCTGCAAGAAAACAAGGCTCACTCTGATGAGGAGAGAGACTTCTAAAGAAGTGTATCCACAGAGGAAGAAGATGAAATTGGCTACAGCAACAGCGACAGTGATGACAATGTGACTGTCAGTCTCAGCAGTATAAAAACAAGCCCTTCCATGTTTAAAAAGGAGCACCCAGATCTAAACTCACAAACAAGTAAAAACTTCGGAACATCTACTCCAGAAAATCTTCACCAAATGTAAAGTAAATGGTAGACATGTGGACTGGCAGGTGACGTGCACCTAGGAGCTCTGTCGATTCTGGAGTGTTCTGTGGATTGCAAAATCTGACTTGGCACTGATAACCATCAAAAAGAAATATAAAGCCATTTACATGTCCCCTGAAATAAATTGAGGAGCTTCTGTGCATTTCCAAATAACATGTTGTCTGGTGAAAAAAAAAAAAGGATACTGATTTTGATATATAAGTAGCCCACAAATAGTCACAATTTTCAATTTGTTTGCAAGAGAAAAAAACCTTGAATCTATCTGCATATAATTTTATTTAAAAAGAACAGAAAATGACCAGCCTTTTCATAAGATAGTTAGCAATATATGAATGAGTAGCATAGTGGAAAGAAGAGAAAAAGTGCACGAGACCCATGGGCGACCCAGAGGCTCCCGCGGTCTAGCTCTGAGGAGCAGGTGCTCATCAGTCTCCCTGGGAAGTCCAGCACCTCCCGCAGCTCCGGTGGGCCAGGCTTTGCACACTGAGTGTCGCTCACGTCACTGACTTTCCAACAACCCATTCCCTGTCCTGACACAGCCTTCTGCTCACTATGGCTACACTTCCACAGTGCATGGCTTTTGGGTCACGAGGCTGCCTCACCCGTGGTCCACGAGTCTTCATGGCAAACTCTAGGCCCCGGCTATCTTCAACCCCGTGGCCAATGTGAAATAAGAGCCATGCAGTGGCTTAGTCAATATTTGGCAGGTGAAGAAATGAGTATTTATAAAAATCAAGAGTACATTGTTTATTACATGATTACAGATGATAAGCCTCCTTATCTGAGGAGTGATTCACTCTCTGGGAGTTCATATACTATATTATTTATTCATTTACATGGCATTTTGCTTTCCTGAGACATTGTATTATTCATTATGTTCTAGTGTTGGACATACTTCTTCTTTTATAGTGATTGCAATTACACTACATTTGCCCTGAGGTGTTTACCCAATACAAGCAACCTGTAAGTGAGCAATTAAGTGGTAAGAATTAACGAATACAGACAGGAAAAGCTTGACAATAAAGATTCACTATGGTCCAAAGAAAGCCATGACAAAAAAGAAAATGCAACATTTATGATGGCAAATAACTGGTAAATCTTGACGTTGATTTATACGCATATTATTTTCTGTATAATCCTATTGTTCTGCACATCAAGCCTGAATATTTATGTGATTGTTTCAGCTCTCATTTTCCTTCTTTGACAACTTCTGACCCAAAGAAACAGGGTACCATAACTATCAGGAACTATGTTCCTGCTAAGAATTCAGAAAACAAGGATTCTCTATCAATAGAGATTGGATGAATGGCACATAGAATTCTCCAATTCTGGAGAAGGTTGATGTGCTCACTACTGCAGTTTTTCTCTAATTCAGTCTCCAACCCAAGAGTGAGAAGCAAATATCATCAGTGTGGTCATGCTCTGCTTCAATCATGATTGGCACAGACCATATAGAAAGAGATAAACCATTTGGTTGCTTCAAATTTTAAAACATTTTTTCCCCAGAAATAACAATTTCAGGGGGCCAGGCAGATGGCTCAGTAGAATAAGCACTTCCCTGGGTCTGAGTTCAATCCCGAGTTCCGCAAAAAAAAAAAAAAAAAAAAAAAAAAAAAAAAAAAAAAAAAAAAAAAAAAAAAAAAAAAAAAAAAAAAAAAAAAAAAAAAAAAAAAAAAAAAAAAAAAAAAAAAAAAAAAAAAAAAAAAAAAAAAAAAAAAAAAAAAAAAAAACAAACAAACAAAAAAACCCCAAAGTGTTCTTTGAAACAAGGACCCAGATCATTAAGATGGTCCATTTTGCTCTGCACGCAGTGCAGTGCTTCTGAGACGTGCTCAGTAATTCCTGAATTGGCAAGACTTCACTTGCATAGGGAAGAGTAAGTACAGTCGTTGGTGAGTCATGTGTCGGTCTGACTCTTTCCTCCAGCAAGGCTGGCGCTGTAAGCAATCCCTGGCATACTTCCCTCCTTATCATATTTAAGGACATGCAATTTGATTATCTTATTCTCCAAAATTAGAAAATTGTTTCCCTGCAGAAGTCGACAATTACTTTGAAGAAGCCAGGGATTGACGATGTAAATATTACTGAATACATCTGCAAGGAGAACTTTTGGCTTTGGCCTATCTACATTTTATCTGTATTTGAGCTTGGAAAGAAGACTTTAAAACATGTCATTTTGATCAAATCCATGGCCTCTTGTAATCCCGGGAGGCTTGGATGAACTGTCTTACTTTTTAGTTTCACTTCAAAAAGAGCCTTTGCCATCATAAAGGGAAAACAATGTCTATGGGGCAAATAACCCAACTTCCATCAATTTCTTTGATAAGTAAAATAGTGGAAAAAGGAAAACTAGAGGGGAAGGTGTGTGCTGTTAATTCTGGAGAAGGTCGATGTGCTCACTTTCCTGATGTGAACTCAGATGTTCTTCCCGTTGGGTGAGCTCAGGTCCTCTCCGCGCCTGAGGATGGCTGTGCTTCTCTGGTCCTGGCACTGAACGCTGCTTCCTGGCTCCAGCGCAGAACCCTCAGCCTGCTGGCACAGACTTTCTACCTTTCACCACTAGCTTTTGGGTCTTCCCAGTGCAGATCCTTGACACAGACTTATGTGCTACACTGTTGTGGGCTCTAGGCCTCTGGCTGCACTCGGAGAGGACATTGCCATGGTCCTAGGTCCTCAGTGGAACTACTCAAGCTGCACAGTGCCAGGGCCTAGGTCCTCATCTGGATTCTTAGGATTGCACATGGGCCAGTCTCTTACATTCCTCTGCACTTGACTTCTTCAGTGAATATTATAAATAATCTTATAAATTATATGTTTGATATTAAATTTATTCTTTTGCAAACCCAGCTTTCACATGAAGATTTGACCCTGAATCTCAGAAAGACCATGGCCTTCAATTTGGACTCTTACTCTGCTCAGAAGACAATACAATGCTGTTATTTTAAACCTCTAGGTTTGCAGAACTTTATTTCAGCTGCCCCAGGAAATTGATATACATCCTAGCTATGGGAATCCACAGGAAATAGTACTCAGACAGAATGACAGAAGTAAATCAAGAACCTGGCTTCATTACCTTCCACTAGAGAACTCTACAAACCTCACACAGACCCTGATGTTCCATATCATCTCACTTGGATAGAATAGTACAGTCACCTTCTGCCCTGAGGTGGGTCAGAATCTGGTCCCAGGACACCTTCCTCAGACCGACTCAGAAGTAGTTAATAAAAATGTATGTTCCCAGGTCCTGTGAGTGACCTAGTACTGTATGTCAGTGTCTCCTGCAGGCAGTGGCCAAGAATAGAATTGGCATAGTTAGGATACCGCCAAGCTATTCCAACACTTATAATTAGTATGCAAATTCTACAGCATTGCATTTACTGATTAATTTGACTTAGTTAATGGAGTAATTGAGCATTATTTTATCAACTCATTAATTTCAACTTATGCTATGGAAAATCATTCTACATTTACAGCCAAAATTCTTTCTTTCTTTCTTTTTTAATGTATTTGGCACAGGGCTTCACTATGCAGCTTAGACTCATAGTGATCGTCCTACGCTCAGCCTCTCCAGGGCTGTGATTCCAGCATGCACCACTACACCTGGTCTCTACAGTCTGCTCATGCTCCAGAGCAGCCAGTGGTTCCGGGGATCAAACCCTATCCCTGTACTTGCCTAAGCAGGCCCTTAGCCCATTGAGCTGTCTTGCCAGCCCTAAAATTCTTCTTTAAGCAACTGAGCTTAGTAACCGTGAGTTACTGTAAAACAAACATACTTGAACTACATGGATCTTGCAAAACAGAGAGACAAGGAATGAGACAATTCCTTTTTAACTGGGGATAACCTGAGTATAACCTGGTAGTTATTATCACTGCTTCAAAGAAACAAACTTAGAATAAGATACAATATTTAATATTACAGAAATATGCATATCACATGACCTTTTCAAAAAGCGTTTGTAAAGTTAGGTTTACAGCATGATTTCTATTTACATGATGGCTACCTGGTTGAATAATGGTGCTGATTATGTCATGTTCTAAGGATTACAAGTTCACAAAAATCCCCAGAATCATCAATTACTTTGAAAAAGAGTGTAGATTCTCTCTCTGTCTCTGCATCTCTCTGTCTCTCTGTCTGTTTTTGCCTCTCTCTGACCCTGTATCTCTGTCTCTCTCTGTCTCTGTCTCTCTGTGTATTTGCCTGTCTCTATTTTTGTCTCTCTGTCTCTCGCTGTCTCCATTTCTATCTCTCTCTGTCTGCCTCTCTCTGTGTCGGTATCTCTGTCAATCTCTCTCTCACTCTGTCTCTGCATCTCTGTCTCTCTGTATCTTTCTGTCTCTCTGTGCCTGTCTCTGTCTGTCTGCCTCTCTCATCCCTGTCTCTGTCTCTCTCTAGCTCATTGTCTCTCTCTGTCTCTCTGTCTGTCTCTTTAAGAGTTCCTTAAGCAACTGAGTCTCTTCTTGACTTTAAGATGCTGATGGGGTTTGGCAAAAGCCAAAAGAGCTTGGGCCTTCCAGTTGAACGTCGGTTTCTTTGCTCATGCTTAAGCACACCTGAAGGAAAAGCAGCAGACGAAAATCTCACAATTTTGCTTCCAGGCAAGCTTTAAGAATACCCAAAAGCGAGGAGGAAATGAGTCCCTGTGATAGTTTAATTAAGCCTTGCATGTAGTGACAGTCTGTCATTTCTGGAGAAAAATGTCTTCATCACCTCTGCATACTGTTCCCTCTCTTGCTCCTCCCACTTGTGCTTGTACCTCAAGCCCAGAGTACAGATATGATCTGAGGCCCTGTCTCCCCTGCAGCTTACCCCTAAGCGTGCTACTACTGTGGTCATTAATCCTACAACATTTTCCAATCTGATGACTCCTTGGCTCAGACCCTGACGTTAGCTCTCCAACTGGCTCCACATGAAGTATATTGTACTTACTCGCTTGGACATTTAAGACCTTTTAAAATGTGTCACACCAAAACATGCCATTTTTTTCACTTCCCATATATGTCTATCCTCAAGTACATTCTGTTCTGGAGTGTAAATCTTAAAACTCTCAGATTTTCTGCACGTGCCATTCTATAATTCTTTACTTCCAAAATGCTTTCTCTGTCAACCTTCACCTTACTAGAAAGGATCTGTTTCATAAAGTGTAAAGGAAAGGAAATGCCACACTCCCCTGGAAATTGCGCTGGCTCCCAAAAGGATGTGACCTCACACATGAAATGTGACAACAGGGAGCCTGCAGCTCCTGGAATTTCCTTCAGCATCTTCCTGGTGCTGTGAGCCTCTCTTCACCACCCTGCACTGTTCTAAAAGACTATTCATTAACTCACTCAACTGGAGCATTAATTGATTGCCTACTCTACAGGAAACATGGTTATTGCTTATGCAACCCTTTACATGAGGAAGGCAAAGTTGTCAGGAAATAGCAGAGGCACCATGGGAATGGTTTACAAGCACTCTTAAACCACCAAGTGCATGAGGGATAGACTACAGGAAAGGGTTCCCTAAACAGATGGCATGTTTGCCCCGAGAGTCACAGAGGCAAACAGGTGAAATTCCAGGAAGACGAACTGTTCCCTGGGTCCCAATGCCGATCCAGGTCTCATTCTTGATAGAAAGCAGTTTCCAAGACTCAGCTATCATGAATTGTGCTGAGTATACACAGATTACTTGAGGGTGATGTCTTTAACTCGTCCAGGAAGATTCCAAGAAAGGGAATAGCTGGGTGGGAAGTAATTTCTGATTTTAATTTTTTGAGGAATCTCAATATTGATTTCCGCAACTGTTGTACTATGACTATTCTCACTAACTTTGTAGTAGGGTTTCTTTTTCCTCTGCAGCCTCACCTCATTTTTTGTCATTTGACTTCTTGATGAAAAACTTTCTTAATAGGGAATCTCAGTGTCATTTTAATTTGAATTTCTTTACAGGTCAGAGAGGTTGTACATTTTCTTATCTATTTTTTTTAAAAGGGATGTACCTTGGGAACATAAAGTGAAATAAATCAGACACATAGGCTTCTACATACCATGGTTTCTAAATCAAAAATAAAAACAAAAAGCAAAATGAAAAACAGATAATAGGAAGTAGGGCAGTCTTTTGCAAAAGGAAGGGGCCAAGGGATGGAGAGAAGGGGAGGAGGAGACAAGAGGGATGGACAAGTGGTGAAGATGCTTTAGCACGAGTACCAGCTCTCGGTGAGGAACAGAATCCCCACACGCTGCAGACATGGACTAATGAAAGTAAAAATGAGAAAAAGAAATCAATGTTGAAGCTAATTTGAAAATGTGTCACTTGTAGAGTGCTAATAAAATAGATTGCACCTTGTGTGAGAAATTCCACAATGATAAAAACTTAGCCTCCTTTATTTTTTTCTTTGCGGAACTGGGGATTGAACTCAGGCCACTGTGCTTGCCAGGGAAGCACTTATTCTACTAAACCATCTCCCCAGCCCCCTCAATGGTAAAAACTTAGCTTAAAAAGTATTCTATGGAAGATTGAGAAAGTTAGGCAGGAGGATGGTAATATGAGAACTACCTGTAGCCACACACTTGAAGAGCAAAGCCTTAGTGAGGAGTTAAGTGAAGGTTCAATTTATACAATAAGGAGAAATTAGAAAACAGCAAAGCCACATTGTGGTTTTATTCATTTCCAATTCCTTCTTTCTTCCTCTCAAGCCGACGTATACCAGTTGGGGGGAGAAACCTGAAGTTGAGTACAAGAACTGTGAAGCACGACAAAGCTCATCTTATGGGATTAAAGACACCAACTTCTCCAGTTCCGCTCACCTGCAAGACATACGCCAGCCAAGCAAAGGGAACACCTGGAGAGCCAGGGTGAGGGCTGAATGCGCTCAGGAAGACATGGATAAGCAGGAAAAACATAAGAGGTGGTGGAGATAAGCAGCGAGCCCCACTCCGGGCCTGAGCACCCTGCGGGTGTGTCTCCTCTTCAAGTGCACGAGTTCTCCCCGGACTTCAGCACTGCATTGAATCAGGCTTAGGTTTAGACCTCCTCTCTGAGGGTCTGAGAAAGCAAGCTCCTTCAGAAAGAGCGGAATTCAGCTCTGCGATGCGACGCACGTACTTAGCACATTTTCTTGACAGTAGGGTAAAGAGCTTGCCTGCTGACTCAGACAGCCAGGGTTGAATCTCAGCTCTAACTTTTAAGACCCTGTGATAATCCCTCCGGATATGCGCTCCCTATGTGGAGATAATAAAACTTTTTCAAACGAGAGTTCTTGGAAATCGCAAAAAGAAGGCGCACGAAGGCCTCTACACAGTGCCCGACACACGCGAAGAAATCACACGCTGGGATCGCCGCGAAGAAACTGCCCAGAGGCTGTAAAAGATGCGCAGGGCTTTAGCTCCCCATTCCCTATGCGGCTAACGGGCCTGCAATCACTTTCCACTGTGGAGGTCCACTCGCTCCCCCAAGAACGCTCATTAGCGATTTTTTTTTTCACCAAAGACCTACCCAGAACTGGGTCGCACTGCAGCTCCTGCCCAGAACAGGCTGGGAAATGCAGCTCGCAGCATCTGGCTGGGAGATTCACAGCTTTAAACACTTCCCCCAGGCCTGTACTCTCCTCGGCTGCCTCCTCCTCCAAGCCTGGTGCGGCAGGGTCTGAGGTGAGGCTTCACTTCTTGGGAGGGGTCCTGCGCATGCCTGAGGGCTGAGCACGCCTAGACAAAAGAGCCCCAGCTGGGGGGCAGGCTGAGACTATTTGCAAAGTTCAAGGTCATATTTTTTTGCCTTTCTTTTGACTCTGAGAGTAATGTTATTAAATCACAAGCCTAAAAAAGGAATTCTAATCCTGGCTTTTGTACAATTGGGTTTGACATGCAGGCAGCAATTTCTGTTTTTGTTTATTTTTGAGCAGGTCTGTTGCTTATGCTTAAATGCTCTTGTTAAATCTCTTTTTCATAGCTAATCACATTTTTATAGCATGCATGAAGCCCTCTACAAGGCCCTTGTGGAGCTGTTCCTGTAAATCAAAACCTGCTCGACTGTTGTTCTACTGGCAGGAGGACAAGGTTAGTTTTACCATTTATGGTTGTGAAGTCCATCCTGATGTTTTTTGTTCCTACTTTTTTTTCCCCCGCTCAACCCCCGCTATTACTCCTTCTTTAAAACTGTATATTCCAGGCTTAGCTCAAACACGTATGGATAGATCATTTCATTCTTCATTACAGAACATTAATAAAGGTGTCAAAACGACAGAAGACGCATGGCTCACCTTCCTACATCCCAGACCTGTTTCTCAACAGCAGGCTGAAGCTATTCTGAAAAAAAACCAAATGACCTCCACGTCTATTTAAAGCATTAGCACACCTTCTAGTGACAAAATGCACAGGACACTTGAATGCAACTTTTCCTCTTACACCACTTACCCCTCACCACTGACATTCCTACTTCGCTAAGTCTGGAAACAAACAGAGCCCAGATTTTCAACTCCTCTTGCCCTTGCCTAAGGCCCTTGAGCACAGTATCTCATATCTAACCACTACAGTATTCAAAATCGTCCCAAATACTTGGCTATATTTGGTGAGGTTAAATTGGGCTAGGGGTATAGCTCAGCATACAGACTGCACTTAGCATGCATTAGGGCTAAACTCATAGCACCAAAAATAAAAATACAAAAGAAGAGTGAACATTAGTGAAAAGTCAAAGGAAGACCCACACACACGCAAGGGAAGCTACTCTCTAAAAAGCAAGCCAGGGAATAAGGAATGTGAATCCTGCATAACACTTTGAGGAGAGAAGAACCTTCATAGGCATGAGAACTTGTACTTGAGAAGAAGAGAAGGGAACATCCAGATGCAGACTGAGCGAAATATCCAGGCTCAAACTGCAGAAGTGCCTCTTGAGGTCATGTAAGGATCCTGGGAATCTCTTTATATCAAAAAGGTGATTCTGGTCAGGCCTATATGAAGTCCCCACTCCTATGGTCAAGGGTAAGAAGAATCATCAGAAGAAAGGGGACAGAAACTTTAAGTGGCTACTGCTGCTTAAAGTGGGAAGGATGGATGGCCAACTGGACTAGAGTTCCAGTCTAGCTTCGCTAAATTTTAACAACAGCTCACACTTGATATTATTAGGCACAGAGCACCATTTCAGGTAATATAAAGGCATTATCCTGGTTCATTCCTCACCCCCAGGTGTAGGTAATCTCCATTTATAGATGAAGAAACTAAGGTATAGAGAGGGTAAGCAGGTTATAGGACCTTCCAGTTTGGGAAGGCAAACCAACTGGGACTCCATTCCAGGCAGCCTCAGCCTGGGTCACATGATTATGCTTTATAGCCCTGGTCCTCTTCCACCAGAACTAGCACAGCATCTGCCGAGCCATGGTAAACACCCAGCCTCAGGGACACACAGCTACGAAGACACTTTGCTACTGTTTGAATGTGCTCTTCAAAGGCTCATGCATTGGAAGCCTAATCCCCAAATTCACTGATCAGTAGCACTGGAGGTGGCCCTCTGGGAGCCCAGTAAGATTAGACAGCGTTGTGAAGGTGAGGCATCACCCTTGAGACAGTATGAGCAGTTTTATGGGAGGAAGAAAGAGTAGCAGGAACTCACATGTGAAGTAGCAGCAGGGCCCTTGCCAGATGCCACGCCCTCCTTCTTGGACTTCTTAGCCTCTAGAAGCATGATTAAATCAATCTCTTTTTCCTTAAGAATCACCCAGTCTGGGTGGGGAAGTTTGCTCAACGGGTTTATGAGCCTGCCTGGCAAACACAAGGTCTTCAGTTTAATTCCTGTACCAAAAAAAACAAAAGCATTACCCAGTCTTGGCTATTTGGCCCAGAAACAAGGAACAGACTAGGACCCAGCCAACATCACCTTGAGAGTAGAGCCACAGCAATTAGGATTAGTAGCGAGTATGGTCATAATAACTCAAGCAGAAGGTCCCACAGTTCCATGAAATGTTCTTTATCCAAGTCTCTTTGCATTGCAGTCACTGCACTTAGCAGTTACTCATTATTTGAAAGCAGGATAATGAGGGTCTTTCTGGTGGAGAGGGGAAACAAAGCATGAAGGTGACAGCATTTCGTGATATGGGCAGAACTGACTTCCAGGCCCTGCCATCTGGATCCCTTTCTCTGTCGGCTAAAGTTGGATCCACTAACACTGCTTCCAAAATGCCAAGATTTAAGCTCAGATGTCAGAAAAGGAAAAAGAAGTTGGACTCAGGGCTTCTGAATTATAATCAGTCATGTGGATTTCTGAAGAGTCCCCCAATATAGGGCTTCCTTGACAGGGTTTTGTTACTACTGCAACTACCCTTGGTAACTCGAGGTGGCTTTTCATTTTAATTCCCTCTAATGTTGGGACCTATAATGTTTCCAATGGGAACAGGAGAAGAGTTTGTAATGGAAGAAGACAGAGCAATATTTGAATCAGTCCAACAAAAATATAGGATTCACAGTTTGCCAGGTCTGAAGTTGAAGACCTGGGGACAGTTTGACTTCGAAGAGTGCCTAGATGCTAAAACCATACAACTAGCTCTAGAATTTCTTTGGCACAGACTGAGGCTGTCCTCACTTAAATTAAGTGGGCAAATTGCATGAGCCCAGGCCTGGCCCTTGACAATCATGGCATCATGATTAAAGCCCCAGTAGGCAGTCGCCATGCTCCTTGGTTCTGTGGTTCAATCCACTGACACTTAAGTAGGTCACAAATTCTGGCACATCTTCCCCCTCAAGAGTTATACTTTCAAGCTATAAGCAATCCATTGACTAAAGCTACCAGTCCATAAAAGTCAAATTCACCTTCTAAGTTACATTGAAAATTACATAAATTGAGGTCTCTTCTAATTCTGTATGCTTAAGACTTGCATGAAATGCTGTATTAAAGTAATATCGCTAGAGGTCAATATATTGCATCCACTGCTCCATGGAGAGTAGTTTGGAGTTGAGTAGCAACACAGGTAGAGAAAGAAGGTCACTAACACAGACAATAAGGTTTCAAACAAAATGCAGAGATTTAGCCAGAAGGACCACAGATATGGTGTTTGATTTTATATTAAACTTACCTGACATGATCATTTAAGTGCTGTCAAATTCATCTATCATTGTTTAACTATGCTCCAAAAAATGCTGTTTCATCAAACACAACGCCTTCTAAATCTTAATATCCAATGCAGTTCACCAGTTAGCAGAGCCAGTCAGAGCTGAATAGAGGCAGTACTTAGTAGCAGGGACTGAGCATACATTTTGGTAATGAAGTTCTTCTTGTTCTCTCAGACATTCCTGAACAACAATAGAAGTGGTCCCTGTGCTCTGGTGAAGAGACCCACAGGGCCATTATTAAACCTTTTCAAAACATGCACATCTCCTCTGCTTTCGTCTTGCAGACATTCCAAGGTGCAAAGAAACAGATACCCATAAGCACTCTGAGTAGAGTTTTTCACTTAATTTGATGACAACACTGCTTAAGCAAGGAACAGCCACCCCAGGCATAGACAAGGGCCCTGCAGAACACAGAGGTGAAGTGCAGTGACCAAGTAGTATCACATGCATGATAAATAGCAATGGTGGGATTTGAACTAATATCTGTCTGGCTTAAAATCTGAACTTTGTGTTGCAACCCCCACTTCACTTACGTGTTGACAGCACTATCGAAGCAGATGAAACACCCCATTTTTCCACATGTACTTTCTTTCTGACTTCAGAACTATATTTTAATTAAAATATTAGTACTTGATGTCTCCATTCATAATAGGAAACAGGCAGGTGTATTGAACAAATCTCAATGCTTTATTCCCCTCTCCTCTCAGCTCAGCTTGCCCTTTCTAGCTCTGGCTCTCCTTTCCTCATTTTCTTTACCACTGTTACTGCCTCTGAGCTCATTTTTGTGGCATATAATGACTGCACTCATTGGGGGTAGCTGGTACATATATGTGACACATCTTAAATCACTTTATGTCCCTTCTTGCTCTCCCTCTCCCTTGACCTCTTGGTCCTCTTTCAATCTCCCTCTTCGTTTTTATCCATCTTTTAGCTTTGTTGTTTACTTGTATTTTGAGTTAGCCAAAGGAGAGAAACCAAAATAGTGCTTCATCATGGGTGTTTGGTTTATTTAACAACATTATGCTTTCAATGCATTGCTTGTACTCTCTTGCATAATTTTGAGACCACCTCTCAGCCTCAGTGTATGCACTTACTATCAAATGCTATACAAACCCTGTACTCAGCCAGCATTTGCCTGATGTATTCGTACATTTTAGGCAGCCCATGTAAGGTTCACAGTCTTCTTCATCCTAGTCTACTAGATTCATGCCGTGAACATACTTAAGATGATTTTCTCGACTGCATTCCTGCATTTTATTATTCATTCATGTCACAAGGAGGGATTTTTGTAGTTGAAGATGCACTTCCATTCAAATGGACACTTGTCTCAGGTAAGAAAGTAGAGAAGCTGGGATTTACTTTTCTATGTGTCACACCAGAAAAAAATGATCTCATTAGTAAGAGAAGTTGCTTGGTCCTAAAAGGAGATTTGAATAATTTACTAGATTTCCACCTGACAAAGAGAGAGTCCGTGGCAGCTGTCACTGTTACATATTTATTGACATTATCTTGTATGATTTCTGAGAGCAGAATACTATTTTCATTTCCCTTTAACTCCTTACAAAGTGTAGAACGTCACGCATTCATTTTGGAAGAAGCAGCAGACTTCAATTTCCTGTGTTTAAACTGCAGAGAAATGATTGAAGCAGTAAAATTATCTGCTGGACAACTTTTTCATTTGGATTTTGAAGAGAAGATTAGCATTTATTAGTCGAAAACTACTTCTCTTAAGATTCATGCCCCCGAAGGGATAGAGGATTAGGTAGCATTTTATCCCTGACCTTTCAAAGATACAAAGTGAAGAGGACTTCAGGTATGAAATACTTGCTTCCCTTCCCACATACACTAATATTTCCACACTTTTAACTAGGTTCCAGAAAACATGGTTCACATCTCTCTAACAGGGGACTGGCCACTGACCCTTGGGACCAGATACAACCTATTCAGAGGCTGCAAGCAGAAATCTTAGAGAGTCTACTTGGGAGATCAAATAGGTCTCCAAGTAGCTCTTCTTATTGATCAATTCCATGGCAATTCAGCCTCACTGTTGCACGAAATTCCCAGAATAGTGCCATATGGCCCAAAGTGCCTCTGGATTCACATTCTGAACACTTGCTGCTGACTAACTGAATTAAACAAACAATTCACATTAGATGAAGGTCTCAAATAAAATAAAATTCCCATTTTCTTCACAGACAATTTCCTGTTGCCTCTCAAGCACTGGTCAGTTTATCAATTAATTCTACATTTGAAACCTCCCTGGGTTTTCAATGAATGAAACACATCCTCTTTCATCTTGCTGTCTTTCGCTAGTCAGAACCTGCCTTGGCTTTCACAAGCATTGCAGGAGGGATAAGTAGAGCTATATTTTATTTATTATGACTGAACATTGTCTAAGCACTGAATCCAAAAATGAAACTAGGTGATCCCATATGCTCAAACTTTCTTTATTTCCATCTTCACCAACAGGAAATCTCAGACATGAATGGGTTTTTCCTCTGTCTGACATAAGCTGAAGAGTTTACAATCAGACATAAGCACTTTTAAAGCCATGGGGTGACAGAGTGTCCACTGGTTACAATGTACCCTTCACAAAGATGAGATTGGGACACAGCTTTCCTCCTACTGAAAGGTCCTGCTGGAGTTTTGTAGGAGAAAACATTACCATGTCCTCAGGTATCAATTACTCCTGAGTAAATGCAATTGTATTTTCTCCACTGGATATAAAGACTTGTGGAAAAACATGTGAAAAGTAAGTAGTGAAGAAATTACTTAAAAGAAAATTTTAAAGCACTAATTTTTTATATGCCAACAGAAAATACTGAAAGATCATTCTTTATGAAACAATTATGCAAGTCAGTCCACATTAGTTATGCAGCAGTGGTAGTGGTAAATAGTGTGTGTTCACCTGATTGGTTTTGTCTTCCTCCTGGACACCTATGTACTGGGACACTTCCCAGTTTCCCTGGCATTTAAGCAAGGGCATGTGGTTGAGGTATGGCCAAGACGATGGGTGGGGTTACAGAGGCTAACTCGCACCTGAAAGCTAGCTCCCTTCCAGAAGCCACAGCGTTAACTCTTATTTTGTCACAAATACGTTGACCATGTACATTGACACTGATATACAGCCAATGACTTGGGGTCCCCAGTCTCTAAATGAGCCAGGAAACACAGGTTTCCAGCTTCCTGCTACTCGCAATGCTTCTGAACACAGTGCTTATGATGAAATCAACTAATAGATTTTCATCAAATCAAATGGCTGATAATTTTAATATTGCTGTTACAAGAAACAGTGTATCTCAATAAAGTAGACCTCAGTTATCCAGGTGACTGACATGCTATGACTGTATTAATCTAATCCAAAGGAAACTGGAGACTGCCAATTACCTGAGAAAAGTCATCTTGCCTAGGAAGCATCTTATGTTCCACTTTTCAAAACAATTAACATCCCATTTCTTGTTTTGAAGGCATTATAAATTTTATTAGATTTTTACATATTAGAGATTGCTGTGAATGATGTGATCCTTCTCAAATATGATAGCTACCGGATACATTATAAGCTCATTAAATATTCTTAGGCAGTAAGTACAGTGAATCCATAAAATCCCATTTCTTTATGTCCTCACTCATGTGATTTCAGGGAGATAGCTCAGAGGTCTAAGTTGCTGCTTGGCAACATCAAGGGTGTGGGTTTGATCTCCGGCACCGAATGAGAATACTACATTGGCCCTGAGCCAAGCACTGGGCATGGTGACCCACACCTGTAATCCCAGAAATGGGGAAGCTGAGACAGAAGGATCACTATGAGTCCAAACTGTGGGCAGGTAGACCCTGTACCAAATACATAAATAAGTAAATAAAATATTTTTTAAAATGTAGAACTGAGAGAAAAATATCATAACCAACGATAACTCAACTTCAAACAGAATTCAAATCTAATTACAGAGTGAGGCCATATTAAATCAATATTATTAACCTTCCGTTTTCTGATTATAAAAGTAATATAATTTGGTTATAAAAATAGAAAAATACATAAATCCAGATAAAAAGAAAACTGAAAGTCACCCCTTACTGCGCTACTCATTGGTAACTACTATGATCAAGCTTATATAAACCATTCCAGTCCTTTCTCTGTCTACGGGTATACCAAAACTTAATTTTACAAGTTTGTGGTTATGCATTTTCAGTTACTCCCTTTCTGTACTTTTCAACATATTGAGAGTTTCAACAGAATACTTCTTCAATGACATCACTGTGAAACCTCCATGTGGATACACTTTTCTTTATTACCAAATCATTTGCTGATGAATATTTAGGCTATTTTGAGTTCTGTTATCAGAAGTAATTCTAAACTGACGAAACCTGTAGGAAAGTCTTTGGTAACCCCATATTTACATATGTTGTATGAATTCCTGCCACGGAGGTTGATGAAGTTGATTGTGTACAGACAGACAGACAGACAGACAGACACACACACACACACACACACACACTAGTGATTATATTGCTAAGATGATTTTGATGGATATAAAATGCTACTTTTTAAACTCACACTCTCATTAAAAGCAGTGTATAGTATCAACACTGGAGTGAAGTCTCCTTCCTGCCCTCAGCTCAGCACACAAATTCAGATAGTGAAAATAATTAAAACAAAAGCCCTTCATGATTTACTATAGTCATTCACCATGATAACAGAGAGCAGTGACCACTGAGTCAAAGTAGCTAATAAAAAACCAATAAATTTCAGCAGGATGACACACTGACAGAGCATCTTAACGCATTTTTAGAAATTCGGACCTCTGGGCCAACATTGCTGCTCTGAAGACCGCTTGAACTCAGGATGTCAAGGCGCTTCTGCACATAACTACTGAAGACCAATTTCACAATGTGTTTATTACAATATTGAATATCTCCACTCAAAAAAGGGTAAAAATATTGCCATAATATTTTCAGAATAATGATACTAATTTATATTCTCATCAACTGTGCTTAAGATTTTCCATTTATATGCATCCTCATCACCATTTAATGTTTCTTCTCTTTTTGATGATAACCGTTCTAACTTGGTTGAGGCATCTTGATTTGCTATTGATTTGCAGTTATTTCTCTGATGATGTTAAGCATGTTTTCAGATACTGCTTGACTATGTACATGTTTTTTGAAAACTATCCACTGAAGTAATTTGCCTAGTTTTAGTTATATTATTTGGCATTTTGCTTTTCTTTGAGTTCTTCATCTATTCTGGATATTAATCACTTCTTGGGTGCATATCATGCAAGCATTTTCCCATACTCTGCAGGATTTCTCTCTACACCATTCATTATATTATTCACTGTGGTGAAGCTGTTTAGTTTGCTTTCTGTTTTGCTGGCAGTGTTCTGAGGATCTTATCCAAAAGATTTTACCGAATTCAATGTTCTGAACCTTTTGCCCTATGTTTTCTTTTACTAATTTCATACTTTTATTCTCTTTCATCCTTTATAATTTGATTTTCATATGGTGAATAACAGAGAATATTCTATTATCCTGGAGTTTAAAACAGATGTTTTTATTAATATTTTTTAAAGGAAAGAAACATAAAAACAATGGTATAAAATTTTCAAACAAGATATTCAGAGTAACAATGGTCAGTGCATCACATGTTATCTTCAAAGAATTTGCTTATATTACAAGATATAGGCATGAAAAATTGATCAAGCTATGTAAGCATATTCATGTCAATGCACTAACAGCAATTAGTAGTATAATTATCTTAACTATCGTGCATGTCTGTGTGCGAGTGTATTCCCCCCTTTCCTTTTCTTGTTTTTTACTTTCCCTCATTCCAGTTTCTCCCATTTCACAATATTTACTTTATACTCTCACTCTTATTTCTTCATTTAGCAAGCACAATAGCTAATCCTGCTTTTTGTCTGGGTTCCTGTTGGATAGAAGGATGTTTTTCATCTTTTGATTTTGAGAGTATGGATTTCATTTTGCATTAAATGTATGTTCTGTATACAATACATTGCTGATTCTTGTTTCTTAAACCACTTTGCCAGTCTATTTCTTTTGATTAGTGAATTGAGGCCACTGACATTGCAGGTTATGCCAGATATGTATTGGCTTGTTTTCCTACTGTTGGTTCCTTATTTTCCCCCTCTGTTTAACTGCTTGCCCTGCTTTGTGGATTTCTTCTGGTATTGTTCTTTGAATTGTGGTCATTTTTATCTCCATCTAGAATGTCTTTCAGCTCTCTTTGTAGCATTGGTGTTCACAAACCTCTTCAGTTGTTATTTGGCATGGAAGTACCTATGTTTCTATTAACTTTGAAAGATAGTTTCTCAGGCAACTGCAGTCTGGGCTGGAAGTTGTTTCATGCAGTACTGGAAAAATTTCAACCCAAGCTCTGCTTGATTCAGGGTGTGTTCAGATCTCTGCCATGGTTCTGATGGGCTTTCCTTTATAGGGATCTGTTTCTTTTCTCTAACGCTTTTAGTATGCTGTTCTTGTGCTGAACTGGAATCTTGATTATTATGTGTCTTGATATAATTTTATTTTGTTGATGACTGAAGTTCTATATGGTTCATTTATTTGTATGTCAAATTCTTTATTCGCACTTGGAAAGGTTTCTCCCCTTCCCTCTGTGAAGAGGGTTTTCTTGTGTGTTTGTTTTGTAATCTGTGTTGTCTCTAGATTTCTCATGATCCCATCAATCTTATCTTATTCTTCTTTGCATCATTTTGTAGCTCTAGGATTGATTTTTTCATGGTTTCTTGCTATTTTTCAGATACCTTTCTTTTCATTATCACTAGCTGCAATTCTGTCTTTAATACCTGAAATCTTATCCTCTCCTTTGTTCACCCTATTTCATATACTTTCAGTGGAGGTTTTAATCTCTTGGATTTCTATTTGGATCTGCTTCATGCATTCCACTTCTTTCTTGTACTGAGGAATTTTTGTTTCTATCTTGTTTTCTTTTTTCCGGACTTGGGGATTGAACTCAAGCCTGTGCACTTGCCAGGCAAGCACTCATTCAACTGAGCTATCTCTCCAGCCCCAAAATCATTTTTTTCTTTCTTTTTTTTTTATTGTGGAACTGGGGATTGGAGTCAGGCCCTTGCACTTGCCAGATAAGCTCTTATTCTACTAAGCTACCTCATGGCCCTGTTTCTATCATTCTTAGAAAAGAGAATAAAAAAGAGTAAAAAAAAACACATTAAGAATAGCACAGTTTTTCACTTAGTTGTTCAGATTACTAGATATAAGTATGTAAAATATCTATCATTTTTCTAAGATCATCTCTTCTTTTCTATGTGTCTTCTCTAATGTTTTTAAAAATTATATTTGATACAGGGTCTCACTGCCCAGCTCAAACTTTTGCTAATCCTCCTGCTTTCAGCCTCCACAGCACTGGGATTACAGGTGTACGCCACCACTCCTGGTCTCTGTAGCTCGCTCAGTGCACCTGGGGACAGGCCCAGCATGGCCTATTGTGCCAGGATCAAACCCTTGTCCCTGTCTTTGCCTAAGCAGGTGCTTATTCTGCTGAGCTATCTCACTCACCTTTTTCTCTAATATCTTTGATTTAAAAAACAAAAACTGTTTTTGGTACAAGGTCTCACTGTGTAACTTGGACTCGTAGTGATCCTATTTCCAGCCTCCCCAGAGCTGAGATTACAGGTGCATGCCATCATGCTGGGTCTCAGTGGACAGCTCAGCACACCTGGGGGCTTAGTCTGCTGAGCTATCTCATTAGCCCTCTACTATCTTTGACTTGAAGAATCATTTCTTTCTGTACCTGAGAGATTATTTTCTTCATTGTCTTCTCCACTGGCTTTTTCACTTCTGCTGCTACCATTTCAGAAAGTTCCAGTGTTTGACTTCCAGTTTCATCTATTTCCTTGAGTTCTGGGCTTGTTCTAAGTGTGCTGGGGGTCAGTGGTTACATTTTCTTCTGCATCTTATCACTTTCTATTTTCTCTTTTTATTTTGCTTTCTTTGTTGACACTTTCTGGTTTATTATGATATATAGTTTTATTGCTAATATTGAGGTTTCCCCAGAGGATTCTGGTCACCTACATCTTCTGGCTGTATATGATTTCTTATAGCTCTCCCGAGATCTTGCCCTCCCAATTTGCAAAGCCTGCAAGACAACTACTTGGCTCAGCCTCAAATCCTTTGGTAGTGGGACGAGGCGATCATTATGGTTTCATATAGTCACAGTGTGGTCGCAAAAGGGAGAAGAACTGTTTATAACATGAACATCATCCTGGCTAAAGTACAGCTAGTAATAACAGTGATTTCAAAAACAGCTTAACTATTGATAAACTATGGTAATCTTTAACCTGTTACCTCTGACCAAAGGATCAAACTCTAAAATTATATAACAAAATCAAACATAGGCTGTGCACTTGTATACAGTGGTTTTCCCCTTAGTAGGATCATTTTACCCTTTTATAGGGGAAGGAGGCTTAGATTAGTGGGAGACAGACTAAAGTGATGGGTGAAGTCAAACATAGTACCGTCAAGGCTGGAGACCAAAGAACAATGACCCAAATTTTGGAAAACTGGAGGACACAGAAGGAAAAGAATGAAGTAGAATATAGAGGAGTATCCAGAAAGGGAAGAAACAATGTTTGCTTACTTGCATGTTTAAATTGAAGCAGTTGAAGAAAGAAAGAGGATCTGTAGAAGAGACTAAAAAGAAAAGGTAAGAAATTTAAACACTGAAAAAAGAAGGAAGAGAATGAGAATGAAAAAGAGGCCAGAGAAAAAGAGGAATAAAAAAGAAGAAATACAACTGTGAAAATAACTACAGAATAGAGAACAAAACAAGATGGCATTCAAGCAGAAAGGGAAGGGATAGCTAATCAGGCAAACAAGGAAAATGAAAGTAGTGAAACACCTCTGGGATTTACAGTTCTATGAAAGCACCCACATTTAACCGCAGAAATGTCCTGGATGTGGAGCACACCTTGGCCTCTAGAGGGGGGCTTGGACTGGACTTCTGTTGGTGGAGCTCCCCAGAGTCCGACCGCTGGGTCCTCGCTGCTGCACCAGACACTGCTGTGTTGCTGGTCTTGTTCATTACTCTGCTCTCCAGGGCCATGTGCACATGCGCACCTGGGCTCAGCTATTGTCCTGGGGCTCAAGTCTTGGAGTTTCAGCTGGTCTAGGAATGTGTTCTTACACTCCTCTCACAGCCCTGCTGTCCCAGAGATGGTGGAAGAAACAGAGCTCAGAGTGCAGATTTAGTCTCCTCTCGCAGGCCCTGCTGCCTCAGAGATTCTACTAGCATCGAGTTCAACTACAAAAGTTGTTGTCATTATGCTGTTGTTTTGTCCTTGGCTTTCAGGAAGACTAATGAAAAAAAAAACCTACAATTTTCCAATTGTAGGACTGATAGACAGATGTAGTTTACAGTGCTGCATCCTCAGAAAAATGATGGGTAAAAACTCATCACAGCTTGTACTTGTTGAAACTATGTGGTTTCCAAAGTTGTTTCTGATCTTTAACAGCAATATGTTCAACAAAAGAGTTAGGGCCCTGTCTTCTGAAGACAGGATGGCCATGACTTTCCAATACTGACACACACGTGCCATCTTGAAAATGCCCATCAAACACAACTAATGCTTCCTTTCATATATAGACAGAATTCTGTACTCTATCTCTGCTCTGCACTGAGCTAAAGACTCAGAACTCTGAACACCAGTACCACTGAAGGCCAAGCAAAAATCTCTGATTTCTAACCTGTAAGTTCAACAGCATTGCATGCATGCATGCATGTTTTATCTTAGAAAAGATTAATTTAATATTCTTTTTCTATATTTCAGATAGGGTCTAGAGGGTCTACAGGGTCTCACTACATATATTGGACTAGTAGTGATTCTCCTGTTTGAGCCTCACAAGTGCTGTGATTACAAATGCGCACCACCATAGCCAGTCTCAGTGGCATCTCAGCATGCCCCAGGGGTGGGGCCAGCAAGGCACGCTGGAGATCGAATCCTGACTGCTGCACTCTGTTGAAGCAGGCACTTTCATCCATTGAGCTATTTGGCAGAAGGCAAAGGAGTAGCTAAGAAGCAGTCAAGGTGCTGCACACGGGCCAAAGGCCCAGAGAAGTTGACATGCTCAATGTTCCAGGTTAAGGCAGAATAAAGCAAAACGAAATAGCTCTTCCTGCTCTTACCCTTCTTCAAAAATGGAGCTTAAAAGAAGGAAGGTTAGGGTAATAACAAGACTTCTAAAAACCTAACAATTTAGCAGTTGCCACTATACTTTGATATCTTCTCCACAGTGGTCTTTTTAGTGGTTGACCACGGCACACTGCTGAACACACACTACTGTCCTAAAAAACTGTTTCTGACTTTGATCAAAGAGTTTTTGAATCCTTCCCAAACAAATGTATAGGTTCTTGGGAAACAAGGGAGAATTAAAGTCAACAGTTTTAAAGAGCTATGTTGACATATTCAGCATCTTCTCTATCCTAAATGTTTCATAACTACTTCTTTAATTCAAAATCAACAGCAAGATACTGATGAGATAAGTGTTTCCCTGAAAATACGACCTAGTTGGCAACTAATCCACCATGGAAATCAGAGATCTATGAGCTAGCGAGATAGCTCAGCAGGCTAAAGCTGAAGCAAGCACTGGAGTTCGATCCCCACACCACATGCCCATGCCCCACCAGCCCCATCCCCAGGGTGGACTAAGCTAGCCTGAGTCTGGGGTGTAGTGACACACACTTATAATCCCAGCACTGGGGAGACTAAAAATGGTAGGATCACAACCAGTCCAAGCTGCATAATAAGACCCTGTAACAATTAAATTCATTTTTAAAAAGTAAAGAGGCCAGGTAGAAGGCTCAGTGGAATAAGCTCTTCCTTGACAAACACAAGGGCCTGAGTTCAATCCCTAGTTCTGCCAGAAAAAAAATGAAGACAAAAAGAAATCTCTAAAATGCCAGCACCAACCAGCCCATAGAGCAAGAGAATCATCATGGCAGGTAAGGCGAGAACAAGTTGATCGGGGCTGGTGTTTTGCATTTCTAATCCTCAAAGCTGATTATTTTGCAACTAGTTTTTACTTACAGGAAAGTGTGTATCAATCTCACCTATTTCTCTTGATGATAATGTTAATAATAATGGTTTGGCCAACATAGAAAAGGGCATCTTTGTATTTTTTGTTTTGCTCACAAGAACTGAACATTTGAGCTGACAAGTGTGGATAACCATACTTAATTTGGGCTTGCAAGACAATAATATGAAATGGCAAATGTGGCCTGTCTCACCAAGAGCTTCTCAATAAGTATACTTTAATGACAACCAGTTTCCACTATAGCTGAGATCTGTGAGATAGAGCATTTTTCTTTAGAACTAGTTCATGAACACATTTCTACCTGAAGATTGCTCATGTTTTGTTACAAAGTGCAATAACGTGTTTTCCTTGGCTACTCCTTCAAGGCCGGCAGTGCCCACAGCACCGTGACTGATGGTCCTTGTTTTGCAACTCAAGCCAAAGCAAGGAGCCTCTTCAACAAAGTGATCAGATACATACAGAGCATGTCACAGGAGACCAAACACTTAGCTGAATGGGAATCTCCTCTTTTTAATAAGAAATATTTTTTCATAATTTTTTTTTTTTTTTTTTTTTCAGAATTGGGGATTGAACTCAGGCCCTTACACTTGCCAGGGAAGCCATCTCCCTGGCCCCTTTTTATAATTATTTTTTAATAAGAAATATTTTTGACAATTCTGTTTGGGATAAGCATTAAAAATTAGAAATCATATTTATATTAGAAAATTAGAAAATATATTTGAGATTTTCTAACTTACTGTCCTGTTACAAGACAATGCATTAAGAAATAATATGAAGTATAAAACTCAGGGCCAAGGAGATAGCTCAGTGAAATAAGCACTTCTCTGGCAAGTGCAAGTGTCTAAGTTCAATACATTGTTCTGCCAAAACAAACAAAGAAACAAAGTACAAAACAACACCTGAAAGGCCAGGGCACACACAGCACGGACACTCCAAGGCACTGCATTCGGCCAGTGCATACTGGTCTTCCACTCTAAGCAATCCATTCCAATATGCACCAGGGATAAAAAATATTAATAAGAGTTATGGTTATGGTCAACAAGAGGATCACAGAAGCAGACAACAACCAAACTATGGAATAAGTACTTGGCATAGCCAGCAGAACCCAAAGTGCCTTTATTTTTGGTTTATGAACATTCTACATGCATAGGAAGGCCTACAAATTGATGCACTATGCTCAGCACTGTTTAGGATCATTAGACTACAATTCCGAGAGCCCAAGTTCTCTTGAGCTGTGTCTTAAGGGACAGTGAGATGTTATCTAGGGACTGGCAGACCAGAAGGGCAATCAGGGAAGATTGGGATATTCTGGAGCCTATCAGCTTGTTACCACCCAGGAGAAGGGCGTAGTGGTTTGTTATGAATAATATCCCTTGCAGGAAGGAGGGGACGGGTAGAAGAGCAGCTTCAAAAGTTCAGCAGCATTCTTATACTCGCAAAATAATTACAACTTCTTTTATAGCCTATCATTTCCCAAATTATCTATCTGAGAAGAGCAATCCAAGGAGACACCTTAATTACAAAAAAAAAAAAAAAAAAAAAACCAAAAACCATTTCAACTCAAATAAATTAAAAAATATTGCAAACTGTCATAACACACTGCCAGGTGACTATTGTATTGACTGCTTCAAATATCAAGTATAAAAGAGAAACATGTTCCACTTTGAGTATGTTTGTCTAAGGGGACAAAGGATGATTCTGATTTTGAGCAGTGTTTCTAAGCTAATGGGATACTTTGGTAAATACTGCTACAACAAGGAGAGAAGCAGAGAAGGGCTTTAAGGGGAGGAATCTCCCAATTTAATGTGTGTTAAAGAACACAGGCAGCTAAGACTTGCAAAAGACAAAACAAGGCTAGGTGACTCAGTTTAAGCTGGACATGGAGGTAGGATCCAGGAAGCCCAATGAGTATAATATGGAGATTATTAATAACATGGGGGAGTTGTGTTACAGAGCACATGCAACAGCCAATTCGAAGTAGTGAAAACCGTGCTGCAGACATCCTTGGCCTAGGCTTGTGATGCCACATGCCACTCTAGTGCCCAAATCCTGCCGTCCAAAATGACTACAGAGGACGCTCTCCAAATAACCGAGAGAATGAAAGCACTTGCTTATGCAGACACAGGAACCAAGAGTTCAATTTTCTGGCCTGTCCTGCCAGCCCTGCCATCGGGCGCACTGAGACAGCAATTGAGACTGGGTGTGGTACCACCCACCTGTAATCCCAGCACTTGGGAAGCTGTGAGTCACTATGAGTCCGATCTAGTAGTGAGACCCTGTACATCCTGCACACTCTGTCCTAAAAAGTACAAAAAAAAAAAAAAAAAAAAAAAAAAAAAAAAAAAAAAAAAAAAAAAAAAAAAAAAAAGACTGCAGAAACCACCAAGGAATAAAACAACTCTACATTCCTACTGCTTGATCCCAAAAGAAATTTAGTCCAAACCAACACTTACTTTTCATATGATAAAATGAGAGGTCCTATTAAAAGTAATGAAAATATATTCTGTGTCCATTGAACTGTACCCTGAGTACAGCTGCTGGGTTCCTACAGCATGGGAATTTTATGAACTCCTCATGAGCAAGTATTTCATACAACAAATTCTATGGGCCATGGTAGAAATGGAAGCCTTCTGGGCGAGAAAGAACTGTGTCCCTGCAAGGCCTGAGGAGAACTGGTTTCCTGCTGAGCCCTCTGCCCCACTCAGTGGTTAATTTATACAAAATAAGACCTGACATTGCAGCTAAGTGAGTAAACAAAATCATCTGAGCATTTATAAAAGTTAATTAAAATGAAGAATGGAAGCAATTAAAAACAGGCTTCGCTGGCCATTACTAGATCAACCCTTTATAACAAAATATCCAGAAAAAAAATGAGCTGATTTAAGATTCTGTTTATTTGTTAAAAGCTTCGCATATAGAAAATCGCACACCTTTTATTATTTGTTTCAAACATGCCTATACAAGGAAAGACCTTGGCTATAAAACATTTTTTTTTAAATGTATGCACATCATAAGATTGAAATCTGATTCTTATAGTCACCTATAGAGAATATGTTTTCAATTAATACATGAGTAAAATAAAGCTTAACACTTAAAATGAAGCACAATCTGACCCAGTTTCTTTTTCTGGAGAGGTAACATCCAGTCCCAAGCAAACTGGCTTAATTCAGGTGGTTGCCACTCACAGAGGTCTCAGTGGTGAGTCTGTGGCCTTCAGGGCTCTTCTTGTCAGAGGCCCTGCAGGTCTCAGTAACTCTGCAGGGCTGAGAATCCCAGGGCTTCTTTCAAAGGATGTTCCTACAATATCTATGATCTATGTGGAAGAAAACTTCACTGAACCAAGGAAAGTTGACTCCTTCCAACAACACACAGCAAAGCAAAATCCCCCTAGGGATGGTGAAATGTGGGATCTACCTGAGAGATTAACAGCTGCATTCTTGTGGGGAGATCGAGCCCCACTGTACCACAACGCAGAGGTGGATGGCTCATGCTACAGCTTTGAAATCTACCAACATCCACTCTTTTTTTTCTTAAAATAAATTACTCCTAATATAAACAATGATTTCAAAACCCTAGGGTTAAGATAATGAACTCTTGGAACTATTCCCTCAAGTAAGGGGCTAATACACAGTGTGACTTTCTGAACAGAGAGCCTGCTCCTCACCTGGATGGATCTGCTATGTGTTGTTCTACTCACTCCAAAGACCTCAGGATTGTTCACAGTGCCATTCTTTAATAATCTTGATTCCCTGCCTCAACCTTGTGGTAGTCACTAAAGTATGTAGTAAGTGGTCCTTAAAATCCTTTCATGAAATCACATCACATATCTCTCTATTTTTATAATATAAGAGCTACTTATTAAGAAGATATAACAACTCTCAATAAGCCAATAACAGCCAACGAAATAAGAAACGTAATAAAAAGCCTGCTGACAAACAAAAGTCCAGGTCCTGATGGATTCACAGCTGAATTCTACAAGAAATTTATACAAGATATAATCCCCACACTCCACAAACTCTTTAATGAAGTTGAAAAGGAAAACATCCTCCCAAAATCATTTCTGGAGGCAAGTATAATACTCATTCCAACACCAGGGAAAGACACAACCAAAAACGGAGAACTACAGGCCAATCTCCTGCATGAACATAGATGCAAAAATACTCAACAAAATCCTGGCAAATAGAATACAGCAAGTCATCAAGAAGATCATACACCATGACCAGGTAGGATTCATCCCAGGGATGCAAGGATGGTTCAATATTCGAAAATCTATAAATGTAATACACTATTTTAATAGACTGAAATCTAAAAACCACATGATCATCTCAATTGATGCAGAGAAAGCTTTGACAAGGTCCAACACTCATTCATGTTCAACGTCCTATAGAAAATTGGAATAGATGGACTCTATCTTAACATGATAAAAGCCATGTATGACAACCCAAAAGCTCATATAATCCTAAATGGGTAAAACCTGAAATCTTTACTCTTAAATCAGGTACAAGACAAGGATGTCCTCTATCATCCCTCCTATTCAATATAGTCTTGGAATCCTTAGCAACAGCCATTAGAAAAGAGGGAGAAATAAAGGGAATAAGAATAGGTAAAGAAGAAGTTAAATTATCACTATTTGCAGATGACATGATACATTACTTGGAAGACCCCAAAAATTCCACCAAGAAACTGCTAGAACTGATACGGAAATTCAGTAGTATAGCAGGATACAAAATCAATAATCAAAAGTAATAGCATTCCTCTACACAGATAATAAGCACACTGAAAGGGAAACAATAGAAACAATACCCTTTATAGTAACACTGTGGAAATTGAAATATCTTGGGATTCACTTAACCAAGGAAGTCAAAGATCTTTTCACAGAAATTATAACACCCTAAGAAAAGAGATTATAGAGGATTTCCAAAAATGGAAAGATATTCCATGCTCCTGGATAGGAAGAACCAACATCATGATGATGACCATACTCCTGAAATTGCTGTACATATTTAATGCAATCCCTATCAAACTGCCACCAACATACCTCCCAGACATACAGAAATCAATCCTAAAATTTATTTGGTACCACAAACGACCTAGAATAGCAAAGGCAATCTTGGCCAATAAAGACAAGGCAGGAGGCATCACAATTCTTGATTTGAAATTATATTACAAAGCCACTGTGATAAAATCAACATGGTATTGGCAAAAAAATAGACCTGAGGATCAGTGGAATAGATTAGAAGATGCAGAGGCATCTACGAAAACACTCAGCCATCTTATCTTCGACAAAGGGGCTATACAAGTGCACTGGAAGAAAGACAGCCTCTTTAACAAATGGTGCTGGAAAACATAGCTTTCTACATGCCGAAAACTAAAACTTGACCCAGCTCTATCACCATGCACTAAGTTAAAGTCAAAATGGATTAAAGATCTAAACATTAAAATAGAAACAATCTTCTGGAAGAGAAAGTAGGAGGAAGTCTTGAAGACATAGGGGTAGGTAAAGAGTTCATGAACAAACATATATTTGCATGGGAAGCACTTGAAAGAATCAACAACTGGGATCAACTTTTCTTAAGGAGCTTCTGAATGTCTAAAGAAACTGTCAACAGAGTGAAAAGACAACCCACAAATTTTGAAAAAATCCTAAGTAATAAGCAATCAGACAAAGGACTACTGTCTAGAATATATAAAGAACTAAAATATAACAGGGCCCTCAAATTTAAAGACCCAATTCAGAAATGGACATCTGAGATGAATACATACTTCTCAGAGGACGAAATTAAAGAAGCAAATAAATATATGGAAAAATGCTCCACATCACTAGTCATCCGTGAAATGCAAATAAAAACAACACTGAGATACCATCTCACTGCAGAAAGAACGGCTATCATAAGGAAATCAACCAACAACAAATGTTAGAGAGGTTGTGGGGAAAAGCCAACACTTCTCCACTGCTGGTGGGAATGCAGACTGGTGTAACCATTGTGGAGGTCAGTGTGGAGACTCCACAAAAGAGTAGGACTAGAAATCCCATTCAAGTCGGCTATCCCCCTACTGGGAAATTTCCCAAAGGATCTGAAAACATTGTATCATAGTGATATATGTGTACTTATGTTTATAGAAGCACAATGTGTGATAGCAAAATCTTGGAAACAACCAAGATGTCCATCACATGAGGAATGGTTGAAAAAGATGTGGTATTTCTATATAATGGAGTATTACTCAGCTATTAAGAATGATAAGTTTGAAGCATTTATACTGAAGTGGATGCCACTTGAACATATACTCATAAGTGAAATAAACCAGACA